>JAXCGZ010017069.1:75000-155506 GCA_037179515.1 Halocaridina rubra | reverse complement strand
TACTAACATCCAACACCACCTATTCACTACTAAGACAAGAACAACCATTTGTTGCAGGTGCTTATTACTGGGTGACGAAGACCACCACCACCACCAAAATCCATCCAACACGAGGAACCCAGTAGCAACCACCTACCACAAGACACCCACCATCAGCACTCTACCAAACACCACCAACTATAAATCACAACCACAAATCACCTACTAAGATCGAAGTGAATATAGTGACACCATTAGTGCTGAACCCCCTGAGGGAGGGGGGCTAGAATACTTCCTCCGTGTTCCCTGCGTGTCGTAAGAGTCGACTGAATGGGGAGGAGCTACGGGACTCGGAATCTCCTCTGTATATTTTCATCCACAAAGAGTCAGATTATTTGGTGTTGACTCAGCTACAGCCCTTAGAGGGGGAAAATGGCTCATGAATATACATAGATGGAACCACCCACTAAGATTTAACGCCATGAAACCACCACCAAGACCACAAGAGCCCAACTACCACCAATACCACCACCACCACCACCACCACCACTTCCATCATCAAAACCACCACCAACACCTCCACCATCACCACCAGCCACCAACCACCTACTAACATTTAACACCACCTATTCACTACTAAGACAAGAACAACCATTTGTGCAGGTGCTTATTACTGGGTGGCGAAGACCACCACCACCACCAAAATCCACCCAACACGAGGAACCCAGTAGTAACCACCTACCATAAGACACCCACCATCAGCACTCTACCAAACACCACCAACTATAAATCACAACCACAAATCACCTACTAAGATCGAAGTGAATATAGTGACACCATTAGTGCTGAACCCCCTGAGGGAGGGGGGCTAGAATACTTCCTCCGTGTTCCCTGCGTGTCGTAAGAGGCGACTGAATGGGGAGGAGCGAGGGGACTCGGAATCTCCTCTGTATTTTCTCATCCACAAAGAGTCAGATTATTTGGTGTTGACTCAGCTACAGCCCTTAGAGGGGGGAAAATGGCTTATGAATATACATAGATGGAACCACCCACTAAGATTTAACGCCATGAAACCACACCGAGACCACAAGAGCCCAACTAGCACCAATACCACCACCACCACCAAAACCACCACCACCACTTCCATCATCAAAACCACCATCACCACCACCACCACCATCAAAACAACCACCACCACCAAAGCCGCCACCACCACCTCAACCAAAACCACCACCACCAAAACCACCAACACCACCACTTTCATCACCAAAACCACCACCACAACCACCATCACCACCACCTAAGCCACCAAAACCACCACCACAACCAAAACCACCACCACCAAAACCATCATCACCAAAAACCACCACTAAACCCACCACAACCACCACCACCACCACTTTCATCACCAAGACCTCCACCACCACCATCATCACCAAAGCCACCACCACCACTTCACTACCACCAAAACCACCACCACCACTATCATCACCAATACCTCCACCACAACCACCATCACCACTTCCATCACCAAAACCTTCACCACCACCACGACCATCACCACCACCACCAAAAACACCACCACCACCATCACCAAAGCCACCACCACTGCTAAAATCACCACCACAACAAAAGCCACCACCACTACTTCCATCACTAAAACAACCACCACCACCACCAAAGCCACCACCACCGCAACCAAAATCACCACCACCACCACTCTCATCACCAAAACCACCACCACCTCCACCACAACAACCAAAACCACCACCATCAAACCCACCACAACCACCACCACCACCACTTTCATCACCAAGACCTCCACCACCAAGAACACCACCATCACCACCACCACTACCACCAAGCCCACCACAACCACCACCACCACCACTTTCATCACCAAGACCTCCACCACCACCATCACCAACACCACCGAAACCACCATCACGAAGCCACCACCACCACCAAAACCACCTCCACCACTTCCATCACCAAGACCTCCACCACCACCATCACCACCACCACTTCCATCACCAAAACCTCCACCACCACCACCATCACCACCACCATCACCACCACCACCACCACCATCACCAGAGCCACCACAACCAAAGCCACCACCACCACCACTTCCATCACCAAAACCACCACCACCACCAAAGCCACCACCACCACTAAAACCACCACCACAACCAAAACAACCACCACCACCACTTTCATCACCAAAACCACCACTACCACCATCACCACCACCACCACCAAAACCACCACCACCACTTCCATCACCAAGACCTCCACCACCACCACCACCATCACCACCACCTCCTCCACCACCACCACCATCACCTCCAAAACAACCACCACCACTTCCATCACCAAGACTTCCACCATCACCACCACCACCACCAAAAGCACCACCACCACCATCACCAAAGCCACCACCACCACTAAAACCACCACCACAAGGAAAACCACCACCACCAAAATCACCATCACCAAAAACCACCATCATCACCACTAAAGCAACCTCCACCACCACCGAAACAACCACCAACACCACTAAAGCCACCACCACCACAATCACGAGTCACCCACCAAGTGACCTTCTATTATGAACCACCAACCACCTACTAACATCCAACACCACCTATTCACTACTAAGACAAGAACAACCATTTGTTGCAGGTGCTTATTACTGGGTGACGAAGACCACCACCACCACCAAAATCCACCCAACACGAGGAAGCCAGTAGCAACCACCTACCATAAGACACCCACCATCAGCACTCTACCAAACACCACCAACTATAAATCACAACCACAAATCACCTACTAAGATCGAAGTGAATATAGTGACACCATTAGTGCTGAACCCCCTGAGGGAGGGGGGCTAGAATACTTCCTCCGTGTTCCCTGCGTGTCGTAAGAGTCGACTGAATGGGGAGGAGCGAGGGGACTCGGAATATCCTCTGTATTTTTTCATCCACAAAGAGTCAGATTATTTGGTGTTGACTCAGCTACAGCCCTTAGAGGGGGAAAATGGCTCATGAATAAACATAGATTGAACCACCCACTAATATTTAACGCCATGAAACCACCACCAAGACCACAAGAGCCCAACTACCACCAATACCACCACCAAACCCACCACCACCACCACCACTTCCATCATCAAAACCACCACCAACACCTCCACCATCACCACCAACCACCTACTAACATCCAACACCACCTATTCGCTACTAAGACAAGAACAACCATTTGTTGCAGGTGCTTATTACTGGGTGACGAAGACCACCACCACCACCAAAATCCACCCAACACGAGGAACCCAGTAGCAACCACCTACCACAAGACACCCACCATCAGCACTCTACCAAACACCACCAACTATAAATCACAACCGCAAATCACCTACTAAGATCGAAGTGAATATAGTGACACCATTAGTGCTGAACCCCCTGAGGGAGGGGGGCTAGAATACTTCCTCCGTATTCCCTGCGTGTCGTAAGAGGCGACTGAATGGGGAGGAGCGAGGGGACTCGGAATCTCCTCTGTATTTTCTCATCCACAAAGAGTCAGATTATTTGGTGTTGACTCAGCTACAGCCCTTAGAGGGGGAAAATGGCTCATGAATATACATAGATGGAACCACCCACTAAGATTTAACGCCATGAAACCACCACCAAGACCACAAGAGCCCAACTACCACCAATACCACCACCACCACCAAAACCACCACCACCACCACCACTTCCATCATCAAAACCACCACCAACACCTCCACCATCACCACCAGCCACCAACCACCTACTAACATTTAACACCACCTATTCACTACTAAGACAAGAACAACCATTTGTGCAGGTGCTTATTACTGGGTGGCGAAGACCACCACCACCACCAAAATCCACCCAACACGAGGAACCCAGTAGTAACCACCTACCATAAGACACCCACCATCAGCACTCTACCAAACACCACCAACTATAAATCACAACCACAAATCACCTACTAAGATCGAAGTGAATATAGTGACACGATTAGTGCTGAACCCCCTGAGGGAGGGGGGCTAGAATACTTCCTCCGTGTTCCCTGCGTGTCGTAAGAGGCGACTGAATGGGGAGGAGCGAGGGGACTCGGAATCTCCTCTGTATTTTCTCATCCACAAAGAGTCAGATTATTTGGTGTTGACTCAGCTACAGCCCTTAGAGGGGGGAAAATGGCTTATGAATATACATAGATGGAACCACCCACTAAGATTTAACGCCATGAAACCACACCGAGACCACAAGAGCCCAACTAGCACCAATACCACCACCACCACCAAAACCACCACCACCACTTCCATCATCAAAACCACCATCACCACCACCACCACCATCAAAACAACCACCACCACCAAAGCCACCACCACCTCAACCAAAACCACCACCACCAAAACCACCAACACCACCACTTTCATCACCAAAACCACCACCACAACCACCATCACCACCACCTAAGCCACCAAAACCACCACCACAACCAAAACCACCACCACCAAAACCATCATCACCAAAAACCACCACTAAACCCACCACAACCACCACCACCACCACTTTCATCACCAAGACCTCCACCACCACCATCATCACCAAAGCCACCACCACCACTTCACTACCACCAAAACCACCACCACCACTATCATCACCAATACCTCCACCACAATCACCATCACCACTTCCATCACCAAAACCTTCACCACCACCACGACCATCACCACCACCACCAAAAACACCACCACCACCATCACCAAAGCCACCACCACTGCTAAAATCACCACCACAACAAAAGCCACCACCACTACTTCCATCACTAAAACAACCACCACCACCACCAACACCACCAAAGCCACCACCACCGCAACCAAAATCACCACCACCACCACTCTCATCACCAAAACCACCACCACCTCCACCACAACAACCAAAACCACCACCATCAAACCCACCACAACCACCACCACCACCACTTTCATCACCAAGACCTCCACCACCAAGAACACCACCATCACCACCACCACTACCACCAAGCCCACCACAACCACCACCACCACCACTTTCATCACCAAGACCTCCACCACCACCATCACCAACACCACCGAAACCACCATCACGAAGCCACCACCACCACCAAAACCACCTCCACCACTTCCATCACCAAGACCTCCACCACCACCATCACCACCACCACTTCCATCACCAAAACCTCCACCACCACCACCATCACCACCACCATCACCACCACCACCACCACCATCACCAGAGCCACCACAACCAAAGCCACCACCACCACCACTTCCATCACCAAAACCACCACCACCACCAAAGCCACCACCACCACTAAAACCACCACCACAACCAAAACAACCACCACCACCACTTTCATCACCAAAACCACCACTACCACCATCACCACCACCACCACCAAAACCACCACCACCACTTCCATCACCAAGACCTCCACCACCACCACCACCATCACCACCACCTCCTCCACCACCACCACCATCACCTCCAAAACAACCACCACCACTTCCATCACCAAGACTTCCACCATCACCACCACCACCACCAAAAGCACCACCACCACCATCACCAAAGCCACCACCACCACTAAAACCACCACCACAAGGAAAACCACCACCACCAAAATCACCATCACCAAAAACCACCATCATCACCACTAAAGCAACCTCCACCACCACCGAAACAACCACCAACACCACTAAAGCCACCACCACCACAATCACGAGTCACCCACCAAGTGACCTTCTATTATGAACCACCAACCACCTACTAACATCCAACACCACCTATTCACTACTAAGACAAGAACAACCATTTGTTGCAGGTGCTTATTACTGGGTGACGAAGACCACCACCACCACCAAAATCCACCCAACACGAGGAAGCCAGTAGCAACCACCTACCATAAGACACCCACCATCAGCACTCTACCAAACACCACCAACTATAAATCACAACCACAAATCACCTACTAAGATCGAAGTGAATATAGTGACACCATTAGTGCTGAACCCCCTGAGGGAGGGGGGCTAGAATACTTCCTCCGTGTTCCCTGCGTGTCGTAAGAGTCGACTGAATGGGGAGGAGCGAGGGGACTCGGAATATCCTCTGTATTTTTTCATCCACAAAGAGTCAGATTATTTGGTGTTGACTCAGCTACAGCCCTTAGAGGGGGAAAATGGCTCATGAATAAACATAGATTGAACCACCCACTAATATTTAACGCCATGAAACCACCACCAAGACCACAAGAGCCCAACTACCACCAATACCACCACCAAACCCACCACCACCACCACCACTTCCATCATCAAAACCACCACCAACACCTCCACCATCACCACCAACCACCTACTAACATCCAACACCACCTATTCGCTACTAAGACAAGAACAACCATTTGTTGCAGGTGCTTATTACTGGGTGACGAAGACCACCACCACCACCAAAATCCACCCAACACGAGGAACCCAGTAGCAACCACCTACCACAAGACACCCACCATCAGCACTCTACCAAACACCACCAACTATAAATCACAACCGCAAATCACCTACTAAGATCGAAGTGAATATAGTGACACCATTAGTGCTGAACCCCCTGAGGGAGGGGGGCTAGAATACTTCCTCCGTATTCCCTGCGTGTCGTAAGAGGCGACTGAATGGGGAGGAGCGAGGGGACTCGGAATCTCCTCTGTATTTTCTCATCCACAAAGAGTCAGATTATTTGGTGTTGACTCAGCTACAGCCCTTAGAGGGGGAAAATGGCTCATGAATATACATAGATGGAACCACCCACTAAGATTTAACGCCATGAAACCACCACCAAGACCACAAGAGCCCAACTACCACCAATACCACCACCACCACCAAAACCACCACCACCACTTCCATCATCAAAACCACCACCAACACCTCCACCATCATCACCAACCACCTACTAACATCCAACACCACCTATTCACTACTAAGACAAGAACAACCATTTGTTGCAGGTGCTTATTACTGGGTGTCGAAGACCACCACCAAAATCCACCCAACACGAGGAACCCAGTAGCAACCACCTACCACAAGACACCCACCATCAGCACTCTACCAAACACCTCCAACTATAAATCACAACCACAAATCATCTACTAAGATCGAAGTGAATATAGTGACACGATTAGTGCTGAACCCCCTGAGGGAGGGGGGCTAGAATACTTCCTCCGTGTTCCCTGCGTGTCGTAAGAGGCGACTGAATGGGGAGGAGCGAGGGGACTCGGAATCTCCTCTGTATTTTTTCATCCACAAAGAGTCAGATTATTTGGTGTTGACTCAGCTACAGCCCTTTGAGGGGGAGAATGGCTCATGAATATACATAGATGGAACCACCCACTAAGATTTAACGCCATGAAACCACCACCAAGACCACAAGAGCCCAACCACCACTAATACCACCACCACCACAAAAACCACCACCACCACTTCCATCATCAAAACCACCACCAACACCTCCACCATCACCACCAACCACCAACCACCTACTAACATCCAACACCACCTATTCACTACTATGACAAGAATAACCATTTGTTGAAGGTGCTTATTACTGGGTAGCGAAGACCACCACCACCACCAAAATCCACCCAACACGAGGAACCCAGTAGCAACCACCTACCACAAGACACCCACCATCAGCACTCTACCAGCCACCACAAACTATAAATCACAACCACAAATCACCTACTAAGATCGAAGTGAATATAGTGACACGATTAGTGCTGAACCCCCTGAGGGCGGGGGGCTAGAATACTTCCTCCGTGTTCCCTGCGTGTCGTAAGAGTCGACTGAATGGGGAGGAGCTAGGGGACTCGGAATCTCCTCTGTATTTTCTCATCCACAAAGAGTCAGATTATTTGGTATTGACTCGGCTACAGCCCTTAGAGGGGGAAAGTGGCTCATGAATATACATAGATGGAACCACCCACTAAGATTTAACGCCATGAAATCACCACCAAGACCACAAGAGCCCATCTAGCACCAATACCATCTCCACCACCAAAACCACCACCACCACCACCACTTCCATCATCAAAACCACCACCAACACCTCCACCATCACCACCACCACCACCATCAAAACCACCACCACCACCAAAGCCACCACCACCACTAAAACCACCACCACAACCAAAACCACCACCACCAAAACCACCAACACCACCACTTTCATCACCAAAACCACCACCACCACCACCACCACCATCACCAAAGCCACCACCACCACTAAAATCACCACCACCAAAACCACCTCCACCACTTCCATCACCAAGACCTCCACCACCATCACCACCACCACCACCAAAAACTCCACCACCACCACTAAAACCACCACCACCAAAACCACCACCACCACATCCATCACCACCACCACCATCACCACCACCTCCTCCACCACCACCACCATCACCACCAAAACCACCACCTCCACTTCCATCACCAAGACCTCCACCACCACCACCACCACCATCACCAAAGCCACCACCACCACCAAAACCACCACCACCACCAAAACCACCACCAAAACCACCATCACCAAAAACCACCATCATCACCACTAAAGCAACCTCCACCACCACCGAAACAACCACCACCACCACTAAAGCCACCACCACCACAATCACGAGTCACCCACCAAGCACCTTCTATTATGAACCACCAACCACCAACCACCTACTAACATCCAACACCACCTATTCACTACTAAGACAAGAACAACCATTTGTTGCAGGTGCTTATTACTGGGTGACGAAGACCACCACCACCTCCAAAATCCACGCAACACGAGGAACCCAGTAGCAACCACCTACCACAAGACACCCACCATCAGCTCTCTACCAAACACCACCAACTATAAATCACAACCACAAATCACCTACTAAGATCGAAGTGAATATAGTGACACCATTAGTGCTGAACCCCCTGAGGGAGGGGGGCTAGAATACTTCCTCCGTGTTCCCTGCGTGTCGTAAGAGTCGACTGAATGGGGAGGAGCGAGGGGACTCGGAATCTTCTCTGTGTTTTTTCATCCACAAAGAGTCAAATTAGTTGGTGTTGACTCAGCTACAGCCCTTAGAGGAGGAAAATGGCTCATGAATATACATAGATGGAACCACCCACTAAGATTTAACGCCATGAAACCACCACCAAGACCACAAGAGCCCAATTACCACCAATACCACCACCACCACCAAAACCACCACCACCACCACCACTTCCATCATCAAAACCACCACCAATATCTCCACCATCACCACCAACCACCTACTAACATCCAACACCACCTATTCACTACTAAGACAAGAACAACCATTTATTGCAGGTGCTTATTACTGGGTGTCGAAGACCACCACCACCACCAAAATCCACCCAACACGAGGAACCCAGTAGCAACCACCTACCACAAGACACCCACCATCAGCACTCTACCAAACACCACCAACTATAAATCACAACCACAAATCACCTACTAAGATCGAAGTGAATATAGTGACACGATTAGTGCTGAACCCCCTGAGGGAGGGGGGCTAGAATACTTCCTCCGTGTTCCCTGCGTGTCGTAAGAGTCGACTGAATGGGGAGGAGCTACGGGACTCGGAATCTCCTCTGTATTTTTTCATCCACAAAGAGTCAGATTATTTGGTGTTGACTCAGCTACAGCCCTTTGATGGGGAGAATGGCTCATGAATATACATAGATGGAACCACCCACTAAGATTTAACGCCATGAAACCACCACCAAGACCACAAGAGCCCAACCACCACTAATACCACCACCACCAACAAAACCACCACCACCACTTCCTTCATCAAAACCACCACCAACACCTCCACCATCACCACCAACCACCAACCACCTACTAACATCCAACACCACCTATTCACTACTATGATAAGAATAACCATTTGTTGAAGGTGCTTATTACTGGGTAGCGAAGACCACCACCACCACCAAAATCCACCCAACACGAGGAACCCAGTAGCAACCACCTACCACAAGACACCCACCATCAGCACTCTACCAGCCACCACAAACTATAAATCACAACCACAAATCACCTACTAAGATCGAAGTGAATATAGTGACACCATTAGTGCTGAACCCCCTGAGGGAGGGGGGCTAGAATACTTCCTGCGTGTTCCCTGCGTGTCGTAAGAGTCGACTGAATGGGGAGGAGCTAGGGGACTCGGAATCTCCTCTGTATTTTCTCATCCACAAAGAGTCAGAATATTTGGTATTGACTCTGCTACAGCCCTTAGAGGGGGAAAATGGCTCATGAATATACATAGATGGAACCACCCACTAAGATTTAACGCCATGAAATCACCACCAAGACCACAAGAGCCCATCTAGCACCAATACCATCTCCACCACCAAAACCACCACCACCACCACCACTTCCATCATCAAAACCACCACCAACACCTCCACCATCACCACCACCACCACCATCAAAACCACCACCACCACCAAAGCCACCACCACCACTAAAACCACCACCACCAAAACCACCAACACCACCACTTTCATCACCAAAACCACCACCATCACCACCACCACCACCATCACCAAAGCCACCACCACCACTAAAATCACCACCACCAAAACCACCTCCACCACTTCCATCACCAAGACCTCCACCACCATCATCACCACCACCACCAAAAACTCCACCACCACCACTAAAACCACCATCACCAAAACCACCACCACCACATCCATCACCAAGACCTCCACCACCACCACCACCATCACCACCACCTCCTCCACCACCACCACCATCACCACCAAAACCACCACCTCCACTTCCATCACCAAGACCTCCACCACCACCACCACCACCATCACCAAAGCCACCACCACCACTAAAACCACCACCACCACCAAAACCTCCACCACCACCACCAAAACCACCATCACCAAAAACCACCATCATCACCACTAAAGCAACCTCCACCACCACCGAAACAACCACCACCACCACTAAAGCCACCACTACCACAATCACGAGTCACCCACCAAGCACCTTCTATTATGAACCACCAACCACCTACTAACATCCAACACCACCTATTCACTACTAAGACAAGAACAACCATTTGTTGCAGGTGCTTATTACTGGGTGACGAAGACCACCACCACCACCAAAATCCACCCAACAGGAGGAACCCAGTAGCAACCACCTACCACAAGACACCCACCATCAGCACTCTACCAAACACCACCAACTATAAATCACAACCACAAATCACCTACTAAGATCGAAGTGAATATAGTGACACCATTAGTGCTGAACCCCCTGAGGGAGGGGGGCTAGAATACTTCCTCCGTGTTCCCTGCGTGTCGTAAGAGTCGACAGAATGGGGAGGAGCGAGGGGACTCGGAATCTTCTCTGTATTTTTTCATCCACAAAGAGTCAGATTAGTTGGTGTTGACTCAGCTACAGCCCTTAGAGGAGGAAAATGACTCATGAATATACATAGATGGAACCACCCACAAGATTTAACGCCATGAAACCACCACCAAGACCACAAGAGCCCAACTACCACCAATACCACCACCACCACCAAAACCACCACCACCACCACCACTTCCATCATCAAAACCACCACCAATATCTCCTCCATCACCACCAACCACCTACTAACATCCAACACCACCTATTCACTACTAAGACAAGAACAACCATTTGTTGCAGGTGCTTATTACTGGGTGTCGAAGACCACCACCACCACCAAAATCCACCCAACACGAGGAACCCAGTAGCAACCACCTACCACAAGACACCCACCATCAGCACTCTACCAAACACCACCAACTATAAATCACAACCACAAATCACCTACTAAGATCGAAGTGAATATAGTGACACGATTAGTGCTGAACCCCCTGAGGGAGGGGGGCTAGAATACTTCCTCCGTGTTCCCTGCGTGTCGTAAGAGTCGACTGAATGGGGAGGAGCTACGGGACTCGGAATCTCCTCTGTATTTTTTCATCCACAAAGAGTCAGATTATTTGGTGTTGACTCAGCTACAGCCCTTTGATGGGGAGAATGGCTCATGAATATACATAGATGGAACCACCCACTAAGATTTAACGCCATGAAACCACCACCAAGACCACAAGAGCCCAACCACCACTAATACCACCACCACCACCAAAACCACCACCACCACTTCCTTCATCAAAACCACCACCAACACCTCCACCATCACCACCAACCACCAACCACCTACTAACATCCAACACCACCTATTCACTACTATGATAAGAATAACCATTTGTTGAAGGTGCTTATTACTGGGTAGCGAAGACCACCACCAAAATCCACCCAACACGAGGAACCCAGTAGCAACCACCTACCACAAGACACCCACCATCAGCACTCTACCAGCCACCACAAACTATAAATCACAACCACAAATCACCTACTAAGATCGAAGTGAATATAGTGACACCATTAGTGCTGAACCCCCTGAGGGAGGGGGGCTAGAATACTTCCTGCGTGTTCCCTGCGTGTCGTAAGAGTCGACTGAATGGGGAGGAGCTAGGGGACTCGGAATCTCCTCTGTATTTTCTCATCCACAAAGAGTCAGAATATTTGGTATTGACTCTGCTACAGCCCTTAGAGGTGGAAAATGGCTCATGAATATACATAGATGGAACCACCCACTAAGATTTAACGCCATGAAATCACCACCAAGACCACAAGAGCCCATCTAGCACCAATACCATCTCCACCACCAAAACCACCACCACCACCACCACTTCCATCATCAAAACCACCACCAACACCTCCACCATCACCACCACCACCACCATCAAAACCACCACCACCACCAAAGCCACCACCACCACTAAAACCACCACCACCAAAACCACCAACACCACCACTTTCATCACCAAAACCACCACCATCACCACCACCACCACCATCACCAAAGCCACCACCACCACTAAAATCACCACCACCAAAACCACCTCCACCACTTCCATCACCAAGACCTCCACCACCATCATCACCACCACCACCAAAAACTCCACCACCACCACTAAAACCACCATCACCAAAACCACCACCACCACATCCATCACCAAGACCTCCACCACCACCACCACCATCACCACCACCTCCTCCACCACCACCACCATCACCACCAAAACCACCACCTCCACTTCCATCACCAAGACCTCCACCACCACCACCACCACCATCACCAAAGCCACCACCACCACTAAAACCACCACCACCACCAAAACCTCCACCACCACCACCAAAACCACCATCACCAAAAACCACCATCATCACCACTAAAGCAACCTCCACCACCACCGAAACAACCACCACCACCACTAAAGCCACCACTACCACAATCACGAGTCACCCACCAAGCACCTTCTATTATGAACCACCAACCACCTACTAACATCCAACACCACCTATTCACTACTAAGACAAGAACAACCATTTGTTGCAGGTGCTTATTACTGGGTGACGAAGACCACCACCACCACCAAAATCCACCCAACAGGAGGAACCCAGTAGCAACCACCTACCACAAGACACCCACCATCAGCACTCTACCAAACACCACCAACTATAAATCACAACCACAAATCACCTACTAAGATCGAAGTGAATATAGTGACACCATTAGTGCTGAACCCCCTGAGGGAGGGGGGCTAGAATACTTCCTCCGTGTTCCCTGCGTGTCGTAAGAGTCGACAGAATGGGGAGGAGCGAGGGGACTCGGAATCTTCTCTGTATTTTTTCATCCACAAAGAGTCAGATTAGTTGGTGTTGACTCAGCTACAGCCCTTAGAGGAGGAAAATGACTCATGAATATACATAGATGGAACCACCCACAAGATTTAACGCCATGAAACCACCACCAAGACCACAAGAGCCCAACTACCACCAATACCACCACCACCACCAAAACCACCACCACCACCACCACTTCCATCATCAAAACCACCACCAATATCTCCTCCATCACCACCAACCACCTACTAACATCCAACACCACCTATTCACTACTAAGACAAGAACAACCATTTGTTGCAGGTGCTTATTACTGGGTGTCGAAGACCACCACCACCACCAAAATCCACCCAAAACGAGGAAGCCAGTAGCAACCACCTACCACAAGACACCCACCATCAGCACTCTACCAAACACCACCAACTATAAATCACAACCACAAATCACCTACTAAGATCGAAGTGAATATAGTGACGCGATTTGTGCTGAACCCCCTGAGGGAGGGGGGCTAGAATACTTCCTCCGTGTTCCCTGCGTGTCGTAAGAGTCGACTGAATGGGGAGGAGCTACGGGACTCGGAATCTCCTCTGTATATTTTCATCCACAAAGAGTCAGATTATTTGGTATTGACTCAGCTACAGCCCTTAGAGGGGGAAAATGGCTCATGAATATACATAGATGGAACCACCCACTAAGATTTAACGCCATGAAACCACCACCTAGACCACAAGAGCCCAACTAGCACCAATACCACCACCACCATCAAAACCACCACCACCACTTCCATCATCAAAACCACCACCAACACCTCCACCATCACCACCAACCACCTACTAACATCCAACACCACCTATTCACTACTAAGACAAGAACAACCATTTGTTGCAGGTGCTTATTACTGGGTGTCGAAGACCACCACCACCACCAAAATCCACCCAAAACGAGGAAGCCAGTAGCAACCACCTACCACAAGACACCCACCATCAGCACTCTACCAAACACCACCAACTATAAATCACAACCACAAATCACCTACTAAGATCGAAGTGAATATAGTGACACGATTTGTGCTGAACCCCCTGAGGGAGGGGGGCTAGAATACTTCCTCCGTGTTCCCTGCGTGTCGTAAGAGTCGACTGAATGGGGAGGAGCTACGGGACTCGGAATCTCCTCTGTATATTTTCATCCACAAAGAGTCAGATTATTTGGTATTGACTCAGCTACAGCCCTTATAGGGGGAAAATGGCTCATGAATATACATAGATGGAACCACCCACTAAGATTTAACGCCATGAAACCACCACCAAGACCACAAGAGCCCAACTAGCACCAATACCACCACCACCACCAAAACCACCACCACCACCACCACTTCCATCATCAAAACCACCACCAACACCTCCACCATCACCACCAACCACCTACTAACATCCAACACCACCTATTCACTACTAAGACAAGAACAACCATTTGTGGCAGGTGCTTATTACTGGGTGGCGAAAACCACCACCACCACCAAAATCCACCCTACACGAGGAACCCAGTAGCAACCACCTACCACAAGACACCCACCATCAGCACTCTACCAAACACTACCAACTATAAATCACAACCACAAATCACCTACTAAGATCGAAGTGAATATAGTGACACGATTAGTGATGAACCCCCTGAGGGAGTGGGGCTAGAATACTTCCTCCGTGTTCCCTGCGTGTCGTAAGAGTCGACTGAATGGGGAGGAGCTACGGGACTCGGATTCTCCTCTGTATATTTTCATCCACAAAGAGTCAGATTATTTGGTGTTGACTCAGCTACAGCCCTTAGAGGGGGAAAATGGCTCATGAATATACATAGATGGAACCACCCACTAAGATTTAACGCCATGAAACCACCACCAAGACCACAAGAGCCCAACTACCACCAATACCACCACCACCACCACTTCCATCATCAAAACCACCACCAACACCTCCACCATCACCACAATCCACCAACCACCTACTAACATCCAACACCACCTATTCACTACTATGACAAGAATAACCATTTGTTGAAGGTGCTTATTACTGGGTAGCGAAGACCACCACCACCACCAAAATCCACCCAACACGAGGAACCCAGTAGCAACCACCTACCACAAGACACCCACCATCAGCACTCTACCAGCCACCACAAACTATAAATCACAACCACAAATCACCTACTAAGATCGAAGTGAATATAGTGACACCATTAGTGCTGAACCCCCTGAGGGAGGGGGGCTAGAATACTTCCTCCGTGTTCCCTGCGTGTCGTAAGAGTCGACTGAATGGGGAGGAGCGAGGGGACTCGGAATCTCCTCTGTATTTTCTCATCCACAAAGAGTCAGATTATTTGGTATTGACTCGGCTACAGCCCTTAGAGGGGGAAAGTGGCTCATGAATATACATAGATGCAACCACCCACTAAGATTTAACGCCATGAAATCACCACCAAGACCACAAGAGCCCATCTAGCACCAATACCATCTCCACCACCTAAACCACCACCACCACCACCACTTCCATCATCAAAACCACCACCAACACCTCCACCATCACCACCACCACCACCATCAAAACCACCACCACCACCACTAAAACCACCACCGCAACCAAAACCACCACCACTAAAACCACCAACACCACCACTTTCATCACCAAAATCACCATCACAACCACCACCTCCTAAGCCACCAAAACCATCACCACTAAAACCACCACCACCACCACCAAAATCACCATCACCAATAACCACCACCACCACCACTAAATCCACCACAACCACCACCACCACCATTTTCATCACCAAGACCTCCACCATCAACACCACCACTAAAAACATCACCACCACCATCACCAAAGCCACCACTACCACTAACTCCACCACCACCACTATCATCACCAATACTTTCACCACCACCACCACCACTTCCATCACCAAGACCTCCACGACCATCACCACCACCACCAAAAACACCACCACCATCATCACCAAAGCCACCACCACCGCTAAAACCACCACAACAACAAAAGCCACCACCACCACTTCCATCACTAAAACCACCACCACCAACACCACCACCACCAAAGCCACCACCACCACTAAAACCACCACCACAACCAAAACCACCACCACCTCCACTTTCATCACCAAAACCACCACCATCACCACTACCAAAACCACCACCACAACCAAAACCACCACCACCAAACCCACCACAACCACTACCACCACCACTTTCATCTCCAAGACCTCCACCACCACCATCACCACCACCACCAAGAACACCACCATCACCACCGCCACTACCACCACAACCACCACCACCACCACTTTCATCACAAAGACCTCCACCACCACCACCACCACCATCACCACCACCACCACCATCACCAAAGCCACCACCACCAAAACCACCTCCACCACTTCCATCACCAAGACCTCCACCACCATCACCACCACCACCACCACCACCACCACCACCAAGAACTCCACCACCACCACTAAAACCACCACCACCAAAACCACCACCACCACATCCATCACCAAGACCTCCACCACCACCACCACCATCACCACCACCTCCTCCACCACCACCACCATCACCACCAAAACCACCACCTCCACTTCCATCACCAAGACCTCCACCACCACCACCACCACCATCACCAAAGCCACCACCACCACTAAAACCACCACCACCACCAAAACCACCACCACCACCGCCAAAACCACCATCACCAAAAACCACCATCATCACCACTAAAGCAACCTCCACCACCACCGAAACAACCACCACCACCACTAAAGCCACCACCACCACAATCACGAGTCACCCACCAAGCACCTTCTATTATGAACCACCAACCACCAACCACCTACTAACATCCAACACCACCTATTCACTACTAAGAGAAGAACAACCATTTGTTGCAGGTGCTTATTACTGGGTGACGAAGACCACCACCACCACCAAAATCCACCCAACACGAGGAACCCAATAGCAACCACCTACCACAAGACACCCACCATCATCACTCTACCAAACACCACCAACTATAAATCACAACCACAAATCACCTACTAAGATCGAAGTGAATATAGTGACACCATTAGTGCTGAACCCCCTGAGGGAGGGGGGCTAGAATACTTCCTCCGTGTTCCCTGCGTGTCGTAAGAGTCGACTGAATGGGGAGGAGCGAGGGGACTCGGAATCTTCTCTGTATTTTTTCATCCACAAAGAGTCAGATTAGTTGGTGTTGACTCAGCTACAGCCCTTAGAGGGGGAAAATGGCTCATGAATAAACATAGATGGAACCACCCACTAAGATTTAACGCCATGAAACCACCACCAAGACCACAAGAGCCCAACTACCACCAATACCACCACCACCACCAAAACCACCACCACCACCACCACTTCCATCATCAAAACCACCACCAACACCTCCACCATCACCACTAACCACCTACTAACATCCAACACCACCTATTCGCTACTAAGACAAGAACAACCATTTGTTGCAGGTGCTTATTACTGGGTGACGAAGACCACCACAACCACCAAAATCCACCCAACACGAGGAACCCAGTAGCAACCACCTACCACAAGACACCCACCATCAGCACTCTACCAAACACCACCAACTATAAATCACAACCGCAAATCACCTACTAAGATCGAAGTGAATATAGTGACACCATTAGTGCTGAACCCCCTGAGGGAGGGGGCTAGAATACTTCCTCCGTATTCCCTGCGTGTCGTAAGAGGCGACTGAATGGGGAGGAGCGAGGGGACTCGGAATCTCCTCTGTATTTTCTCATCCACAAAGAGTCAGATTATTTGGTGTTGACTCAGCTACAGCCCTTAGAGGGGGAAAATAGCTCATGAATATACATAGATGGAACCACCCACTAAGATTTAACGCCATGAAACCACCACCAAGACCACAAGAGCCCAACTACCACCAATACCACCACCACCACCAAAACCACCACCACCACCACCACTTCCATCATCAAAACCACCACCAACACCTCCACCATCATCACCAACCACCTACTAACATCCAACACCACCTATTCACTACCAAGACAAAAACAACCATTTGTTGCAGGTGCTTATTACTGGGTGTCGAAGACCACCACCAAAATCCACCCAACACGAGGAACCCAGTAGCAACCACCTACCACAAGACACCCACCATCAGCACTCTACCAAACACCTCCAACTATAAATCACAACCACAAATCACCTACTAAGATCGAAGTGAATATAGTGACACCATTAGTGCTGAACCCCCTGAGGGAGAGGGGCTAGAATACTTCCTTCGTGTTCCCTGCGTGTCGTAAGAGTCGAATGAATGGGGAGGAGCGAGGGGACTCGGAATCTCCTCTGTATTTTTTCATCCACAAAGAGTCAGATTATTTGGTGTTGACTCAGCTACAGCCCTTTAAAGGGGAGAATGGCTCATGAATATATATAGATGGAACCACCCACTAAGATTTAACGCCATGAAACCACCACCAAGACCACAAGAGCCCAACCACCACTAATACCACCACCACCACCAAAACCACCACCACCACTTCCATCATCAAAACCACCACCAACACCTCCACCATCACCACAATCCACCAACCACCTACTAACATCCAACACCACCTATTCACTACTATGACAAGAATAACCATTTGTTGAAGGTGCTTATTACTGGGTAGCGAAGACCACCACCACCACCAAAATCCACCCAACACGAGGAACCCAGTAGCAACCACCTACCACAAGACACCCACCATCAGCACTCTACCAGCCACCACAAACTATAAATCACAACCACAAATCACCTACTAAGATCGAAGTGAATATAGAGACACGATTAGTGCTGAACCCACTGAGGGAGGGGGGCTAGAATACTTCCTGCGTGTTCCCTGCGTGTCGTAAGAGTCGACTGAATGGGGAGGAGCTAGGGGACTCGGAATCTCCTCTGTATTTTCTCATCCACAAAGAGTCAGATTATTTGGTATTGACTCGGCTACAGCCCTTAGAGGGGGAAAGTGGCTCATGAATATACATAGATGGAACCACCCACTAAGATTTAACGCCATGAAATCACCACCAAGACCACAAGAGCCCATCTAGCACCAATACCATCTCCACCACCAAAACCACCACCACCACCACCACTTTCATCATCAAAACCACCACCAACACCTCCACCATCACCACCACCACCACCATCAAAACCACCACCACCACCAAAGCCACCACCACCACTAAAACCACCACCACAACCAAAACCACCACCACCAAAACCACCAACACCACCACTTTCATCACCAAAACCACCACCACCACCACCATCACCACCACCACCACCATCACCAAAGCCACCACCACCACTAAAATCACCACCATCAAAACCACCTCCACCACTTCCATCACCAAAACCTTCCACCACCATCACCACCACCACCACCACCAAAAACTTCACCACCACCACTAAAACCACCACCACCAAAACCACCACCACCACATCCATCACCAAGACCTCCACCACCACCACCACCATCACCACCACCTCCTCCACCACCACCACCACCAAAACCACCACCTCCACTTCCATCACCAAGACCTCCACCACCACCACCACCACCATCACCAAAGCCACCACCACCACTAAAACCACAACCACCACCAAAACCACCACCACCACCACCAAAACCACCATCACCAAAAACCACCATCATCACCACTAAAGCAACCTCCACCACCACCGAAACAACCACCACCACCACTAAAGCCACCACCACCACAATCACGAGTCACCCACCAAGCACCTTCTATTATGAACCACCAACCACCAACCACCTACTAACATCCAACACCACCTATTCACTACTAAGACAAGAACAACCATTTGTTGCAGGTGCTTATTACTGGGTGACGAAGACCACCACCACCACCAAAATCCACCCAACACGAGGAACCCAGTAGCAACCACCTACCACAAGACACCCACCATCAGCACTCTACCAAACACCACCAACTATAAATCACAACCACAAATCACCTACTAAGATCGAAGTGAATATAGTGACACGATTAGTGCTGAACCCCCTGAGGGAGGGGGGCTAGAATACTTCCTCCGTGTTCCCTGCGTGTCGTAAGAGTCGGCTGAATGGGGAGGAGCGAGGGGACTCGGAATCTTCTCTGTATTTTTTCATCCACAAAGAGTCAGATTAGTTGGTGTTGACTCAGCTACAGCCCTTAGAGGAGGAAAATGGCTCATGAATATACATAGATGGAACCACCCACTAAGATTTAACGCCATGAAACCACCACCAAGACCACAAGAGCCCAACTACCACCAATACCACCACCACCACCAAAACCACCACCACCACCACCACTTCCATCATCAAAACCACCACCAATATCTCCACCATCACCACCAACCACCTACTAACATCCAACACCACCTATTCACTACTAAGGCAAGAAAAACCATTTGTGGCAGGTGCTTATTACTGGGTGTCGAAGACCACCACCACCACCAAAATCCACCCAACACGAGGAACCCAGTAGCAACCACCTACCACAAGACACCCACCATCAGCACTCTACCAAACACCACCAACTATAAATCACAACCACAAATCACCTACTAAGATCGAAGTGAATATAGTGACACGATTAGTGCTGAACCCCCTGAGGGAGGGGGGCTAGAATACTTCCTCCGTGTTCCCCGCGTGTCGTAAGAGTCGACTGAATGGGGAGGAGCTACGGGACTCGGAATCTCCTCTGTATATTTTCATCCACAAAGAGTCAGATTATTTGGTGTTGACTCAACTACAGCCCTTAGAGGGGGAAAATGGCTCATGAATATACATAGATGGAACCACCCACTAAGATTTAACGCCATGAAACCACCACCAAGACCACAAGAGCCCAACTACCACCAATACCACCACCACCACCAAAACCACCACCACCACCACCACTTCCATCATCAAAACCACCACCAACACCTCCACCATCACCACCTATTCACTACTAAGACAAGAACAACCATTTGTTGCAGGTGCTTATTACTGGGTGGCGAAGACCACCACCACCACCAAAATCCACCCAAGACGAGGAACCCAGTAGCAACCACGTACCACAAGACACCCACCATCAGCACTCTACCAAACACTACCAACTATAAATCACAACCACAAATCACCTACTAAGATCGAAGTGAATATAGTGACACGATTAGTGATGAACCCCCTGAGGGAGGGGGGCTAGAATACTTCCTCCGTGTTCCCTGCGTGTCATAAGAGTCGACTGAATCGGGAGGAGCTACGGGACTCGGATTCTCCTCTGTATATTTTCATCCACAAAGAGTCAGATTATTTGGTGTTGACTCAGCTACAGCCCTTAGAGGGGGAAAATGGCTCATGAATATACATAGATGGAACCACCCACTAAGATTTAACGCCATGAAACCACCACCAAGACCACAAGAGCCCAACTACCACCAATACCACCACCACCACCAAAACCACCACCACCACTTCCATCATCAAAACCACCACCAACACCTCCACCATCACCACAATCCACCAACCACCTACTAACATCCAACACCACCTATTCACTACTAAGACAAGAACAACCATTTGTTGCAGGTGCTTATTACTGGGTGGCGAAGACCACCACCACCACCAAAATCCACCCAACACGAGGAACCCAGTAGCAACCACCTACCACAAGACACCCACCATCAGCACTCTACCAGCCACCACAAACTATAAATCACAACCACAAATCACCTACTAAGATCGAAGTGAATATAGTGACACCATTAGTGCTGAACCCCCTGAGGGAGGGGGGCTAGAATACTTCCTCCGTGTTCCCTGCGTGTCGTAAGAGTCGACTGAATGGGGAGGAGCTAGGGGACTCGGAATCTCCTCTGTATTTTCTCATCCACAAAGAGTCAGATTATTTGGTATTGACTCGGCTACAGCCCTTAGAGGGGGAAAGTGGCTCATGAATATACATAGATGGAACCACCCACTAAGATTTAACGCCATGAAATCACCACCAAGACCACAAGAGCCCATCTAGCACCAATACCATCTCCACCACCAAAACCACCACTTCCATCATCAAAACCACCACCAACACCTCCACCATCACCACCACCACCACCATCAAAACCACCACCACTAAAACCACCACCACAACCAAAACCACCACCACTTTCATCACCAAAATCACCACCACAACCACCATCACCACCACCACCTCCTAAGCCACCAAAACCACCACCACTAAAACCACCACCACAATCAAAACCACCACCAAAATCACCATCACCAATAACCACCACCACCACCACTAAACCCACCACAACCACCACCACCACCATTTTCATCACCAAGACCTCCACCATCAACACCACCACCAAAAACATCACCACCACCATCACCAAAGCCACCACTACCACTAACTCCACCACCACCACTATCATCACCAATACGTTCACCACCATCACCACCACCATTTCCATCACCAAGACCTCCACCACCACCACGACCATCACCACCACCACCAAAAACACCACCACCATCATCACCAAAGCCACCACCACCGCTAAAACCACCACCACAACAAAAGCCACCACCATCACTAAAACCACCACCACCAACACCACCACCACCAAAGCCACCACCACCACTAAAACCACCACCACAACCAAAACCACCACCACTTTCATCACCAAAACCACCACCATCACCACTACCAAAACCACCACCACAACCAAAACCACCACCACCAAACCCACCACAACCACCACCACCACCACTTTCATCTCCAAGACCTCCACCACTACCAACACCACCACCACCATCACCACCACCACTACCACCAAACCCACCACAACCACCACCACCACCACTTTCATCACAAAGACCTCCACCACCACCACCACCACCATCACCACCACCACCACCATCACCAAAGCCACCACCACCACTAAAATCACCACCACCAAAACCACCTCCACCACTTCCATCACCAAGACCTCCACCACCATCACCACCACCACCACCAAAAACTCCACCACCACCACTAGAACCAACACCACCAAAACCACCACCACCACATCCATCACCAAGACCTCCACCACCACCACCACCATCACCACCACCTCCTCCACCACCACCACCATCACCACCAAAACCACCACCTCCACTTCCATCACCAAGACCTCCACCACCACCACCTTCACCAAAGCCACCACCACCACCACAACCACCACCACCACCGCCAAAACCACCATGACCAAAAACCACCATCATCACCACTAAAGCAACCTCCACCACCACCGAAACAACCACCACCACCACTAAAGCCACCACCACCACAATCACGAGTCACCCACCAAGCACCTTCTATTATGAACCACCAACCACCTACTAACATCCAACACCACCTATTCACTACTAAGACAAGAACAACCATTTGTTGCAGGTGCTTATTACTGGGTGACGAAGACCACCACCAAAATCCACCCAACACGAGGAACCCAGTAGCAACCACCTACCACAAGACACCCACCATCAGCACTCTACCAAACACCACCAACTATAAATCACAACCACAAATCACCTACTAAGATCGAAGTGAATATAGTGACACCATTAGTGCTGAACCCCCTGAGGGAGGGGGCTAGAATACTTCCTCCGTGTTCCCTGCGTGTCGTAAGAGTCGACTGAATGGGGAGGAGCGAGGGGACTCGGAATCTTCTCTGTATTTTATCATCCACAAAGAGTCAGATTAGTTGGTGTTGACTCAGCTACAGCCCTTAGAGGGAGAAAATGGCTCATGAATATACATAGATGGAACCACCCACTAAGATTTAACGCCATGAAACCACCACCAAGACCACAAGAGCCCAACTACCACCACCACCACCACCACCACCACCACCACCACTTCCATCATCAAAACCACCACCAATATCTCCACCATCACCACCAACCACCTACTAACATCCAACACCACCTATTCACTACTAAGACAAGAACAACCATTTGTTGCAGGTGCTTATTACTGGGTGACGAAGACCACCACCACCACCAAAATCCACCCAACACGAGGAACCCAGTAGTAACCACCTACCACAAGACACCCACCATCAGCACTCTACCAAACACCACCAACTATAAATCACAACCACAAATCACCTACTAAGATCGAAGTGAATATAGTGACACGATTAGTGCTGAACCCCCTGAGGGAGGGGGGCTAGAATACTTCCTCCGTGTTCCCTGCGTGTCGTAAGAGTCGACTGAATGGGGAGGAGCTACGGGACTCGGAATCTCCTCTGTATATTTTCATCCACAAAGAGTCAGATTATTTGGTGTTGACTCAGCTACAGCCCTTAGAGGGGGAAAATGGCTCATGAATATACATAGATGGAACCACCCACTAAGATTTAACGCCATGAAACCACCACCAAGACCACAAGAGCCCAACTAGCACCAATACCACCACCACCTCCAAAACCACCACCACCACTTCCATCATCAAAACCACCACCAACACCTCCACCATCACCACCAACCACCTACTAACATCCAACACCACCTATTCACTACTAAGACAAGAACAACCATTTGTTGCAGGTGCTTAGTACTGGGTGGCGAAGACCACCACCACCACCAAAATCCACCCAACACGAGGAACCCAGTAGCAACCACCTACCACAAGACACCCACCATCAGCACTCTACCAAACACCACCAACTATAAATCACAACCACAAATCACCTACTAAGATCGAAGTGAATATAGTGACACGATTAGTGCTGAACCCCCTGAGGGAGGGGGCTAGAATACTTCCTCCGTGTTCCCTGCGTGTCGTAAGAGTCGACTGAATGGGGAGGAGCTACGGGACTCGGATTCTCCTCTGTATATTTTCATCCACAAAGAGTCAGATTATTTGGTGTTGACTCAGCTACAGCCCTTAGAGGGGGAAAATGGCTCATGAATATACATAGATGGAACCACCCACTAAGATTTAACGCCATGAAACCACCACCAAGACCACAAGAGCCCAACTAGCACCAATACCACCACCACCACCAAAACCACCACCACCACCACCACTTCCATCATCAAAACCACCACCAACACCTCCACCATCACCACAATCCACCAACCACCTACTAACATCCAACACCACCTATTCACTACTAAGACAAGAACAACCATTTGTTGCAGGTGCTTATTACTGGGTGTCGAAGACCACCACCACCACCAAAATCCACCCAACTCGAGGAACCCAGTAGCAACCACCTACCACAAGACACCCACCATCAGCACTCTACCAAACACCACCAACTATAAATCACAACCACAAATCACCTACTAAGATCGAAGTGAATATAGTGACACGATTAGTGCTGAACCCCCTGAGGGAGGGGGGCTAGAATACTTCCTCCGTGTTCCCTGCGTGTCGTAAGAGTCGACTGAATGGGGAGGAGCTACGGGACTCGGAATCTCCTCTGTATATTTTCATCCACAAAGAGTCAGATTATTTGGTGTTGACTCAGCTACAGCCCTTAGAGGGGGAAAATGGCTCATGAATATACATAGATGGAACCACCCACTAAGATTTAACGCCATGAAACCACTACCAAGACCACAAGAGCCCAACTACCACCAATACCACCACCACCACCAAAACCACCACCACCACCACCACTTCCATCATCAAAACCACCACCAACACCTCCACCATCACCACAATACACCAACCACCTACTAACATCCAACACCACCTATTCACTAGTAAGACAAGAACAACCATTTGTTGCAGGTGCTTATTACTGGGTGGCGAAGACCACCACCACCCACCAAAATCCACCCAACACGAGGAACCCAGTAGCAACCACCTACCACAAGACACCCACCATCAGCACTCTACCAAACACCACCAACTATAAATCACAACCACAAATCACCTACTAAGATCGAAGTGAATATAGCTACACGATTAGTGCTGAACCCCCTGAGGGAGGGGGGCTAGAATACTTCCTCCGTGTTCCCTGCGTGTCGTAAGAGTCGACTGAATAGGGAGGAGCGAGGGGACTCGGATTCTCCTCTGTATATTTTCATCCACAAAGAGTCAGATTATTTGGTGTTGACTCAGCTACAGCCCTTAGAGGGGGAAAATGGCTCATGAATATACATAGATGGAACCACCCACTAAGATTTAACGCCATGAAACCACCACCAAGACCACAAGAGCCCAACTACCACCAATACCACCACCACCACCGAAACCACCACCACCACCACCACTTCCATCATCAAAACCACCACCAACACCTCCACCATCACCACAATCCACCAACCACCTACCAACATCCAACACCACCTATTCACTACTAAGACAAGAACAACAATTTGTTGCAGGTGCTTATTACTGGGTGGCGAAGACCACCACCACCACCAAAATCCACCCAACACGAGGAACCCAGTAGCAACCACCTACCACAAGACATCCACCATCAGCACTCTACCAAACACTACCAACTATAAATCACAACCACAAATCACCTACTAAGATCAAAGTGAATATAGTGACACGATTAGTGCTGAACCCCCTGAGGGAGGGAGGGCTAGAATACTTCCTCCGTGTTCCCTGCGTGTCGTAAGAGTCGACTGAATGGGGAGGAGCTACGGGTCTCGGATTCTTCTCTGTATATTTTCATCCACAAAGAGTCAGATTATTTGGTGTTGACTCAGCTACAGCCCTTAGAGGGGGAAAATTGCACATGAATATACATAGATGGAACCACCCACTAAGATTTAACGCCATGAAACCACCACCAAGACCACAAGAGCCCAACAACCACCAATACCACCAAAACCACCACCACCACCACCACTTCCATCATCAAAACCACCACCAACACCTCCACCATCACCACCAACCACCAACAACCTACTAACATCCAACACCACCTATTCACTACTAAGACAAGAACAACCATTTGTTGCAGGTGCTTATTACTGGGTAGCGAAGACCACCACCACCACCAAAATCCACCCAACACGAGGAACCCAGTAGCAACCACCTACCACAAGACACCCACCATCAGCACTCTACCAAACACCACCAACTATAAATCACAACCACAAATCACCTACTAAGATCGTAGTGAATATAGTGACACGATTAGTGCTGAACCCCCTGAGGGAGGGGGGCTAGTATACTTCCTCCGTGTTCCCTGCGTGTCGTAAGAGTCGACTGAATGGGGAGGAGCTACGGGACTCAGAATCTCCTCTATATTTTCTCATCCACAAAGAGTCAGATTATTTGGTATTGACTCAGCTACAGCCCTTAGAGGGGGAAAATGGCTCATGAATATACATAGATGGAACCACCCACTAAGATTTAACGCCATGAAACCACCACCAAGACCACAAGAGCCCAACTAGCACCAATACCACCACCACCACCAAAACCACCACCACCACTTCCATCATCAAAACCACCACCAACACCTCCACCATCACCACCACCACCACCATCAAAACCACCACCACTAAAACCACCACCACCACCAAACCCACCACAACCACCACCACCACCATTTTCATCACCAAGACCTCCACCACCACCACCACTATCAACACCACCACCAAAAACATCACCACCACCATCACCAAAGCCACCACTACCACTAACTCCACCACCACCACTATCATCACCAATATCTTCACCACCATCACCACCACCACCACCACTTCCATCACCAAGACTTCCACCACCATCACGACCATCACCACCACCACCAAAAACACCACCACCACCATCACCAAAGCCACCACCAACGCAAAACCACCACCACAACAAAAGCAACCACCACCACTTCCATCACTAAAACCACCACCACCAACACCACCACCACCAAAGCCACCACCACCACTAAAACCACCACCACAACCAAAACCACCACCACTTTCATCACCAAAACCACCACCATCACCACCTCCAAAACCACCACCACAACCAAAACCACCACCACCAAACCCACCACAACCACCACCACCACCACTTTCATCACCAAGACCTCCACCACCACCAACACCATCACCACCACCACCAAGAATACCACCACCACCACCACTACCACCAAACCCACCACAACCACCACCACCACCACTTTCATCACCAAGACCTCCACCACCACCACCATCACCACCACCACCAACACCACCGAAACCACCATCACCAAAGCCACCACCACCACTAAAATCACCACCACCAAAACCACCTCCACCACTTCCATCACCAAGACCTCCACCACCACCACCACCATCACCACCACCACCACCAAAAACTCCACCACCACCACTAAAACCACCACCAGCACCACTTCCATCACCAAGACCTCCACCACCACCATCACCACCACCACCACCATCACCACCAAAACCACCACCACCACTTCCATCACCAAGACCTCCACCACCACCATCACCACCACCACCACGAAAAGCACCACCACCACCATCACCAAAGCCACCACCACCACTAAAACCACCACCACCACCTTCCCCACCACCACCACCACCAAAACCACCATCACCAAAAACCACCATCATCACCACTAAAGCAACCTCCACCACCACCGAAACAACCACCACTACCACTAAAGCCACCACCACCACAATCACGAGTCACCCACCAAGCACCTTCTATTATGAACCACCAACCACCAACCATCTACTAACATCCAACACCACCTATTCACTACTAAGACAAGAACAACCATTTGTTGCAGGTGCTTATTACTGGGTGACGAAGACCACCACCACCACCAAAATCCACCCAACACGAGGAACCCAGTAGCAACCACCTACCACAAGACACCCACCATCAGCACTCTACCAAACACCACCAACTATAAATCACAACCACAAATCACCTACTAAGATCGAAGTGAATATAGTGACACCATTAGTGCTGAACCCCCTGAGGGAGGGGGGCTAGAATACTTCCTCCGTGTCCCCTGCGTGTCGTAAGAGTCGACTGAATGGGGAGGAGCGAGGTGACTCGGAATCTTCTCTGTATTTTTTCATCCACAAAGAGTCAGATTATTTGGTGTTGACTCAGCTACAGCCCTTAGAGGGGGAAAATGGCTCATGAATATACATAGATGGAACCACCCACTAAGATTTAACGCCATGAAACCACCACCAAGACCACAAGAGCCCAACTACCACCACTACCAAAACCACCACCACCACCACCACTTCCATCATCAAAACCACCACCAACACCTCCACCATCACCACAATCCACCAACCACCTACTAACATCCAACACCACCTATTCACTACTAAGACAAGAACAACCATTTGTTGCAGGTGCTTATTACTGGGTGGCGAAGACCACCACCACCACCAAAATCCACCCAACACGAGGAACCCAGTAGCAACCACCTACCACAAGACACCCACCATCAGCACTCTACCAAACACCACCAACTATAAATCACAACCACAAATCACCTACTAAGATCGAAGTGAATATAGTGACACGATTAGTGCTGAACCCCCTGAGGGAGGGGGGGGCTAGAATACTTCCTCCGTGTTCCCTGCGTGTCGTAAGAGTCGACTGAATGGGGAGGAGATACGGGACTCGAATTCTCCTCGGTATATTTTCATCCACAAAGAGTCAGATTATTTGGTGTTGACTCAGCTACAGCCCTTAGAGGGGGAAAATGGCTCATGAATATACATAGATGGAACCACCCACTAAGATTGAACGCCATGAAACCACTACCAAGACCACAAGAGCCCAACTACCACCAATACCACCACCACCACCAAAACCACCACCACCACCACCACTTCCATCATCAAAACCACCACCAACACCTCCACCATCACCACCACCATCAAAACCACCACCACCACAACCAAAACCACCAACACCAAAACCACCAACACCACCACATTCATCACCAAAACCACCACCATAACCACCATCACCACCAAAGCCACCAAAACCACCACCACAATCAAAACCACCACCACCATCACCAAAACCACCATCACCAATAACCACCACCACCACCACCAAACCCACCACAACCACCACCACCACCATTTTCATCACCAAGACCTCCACCACCACCACCACTATCAACACCACCACCAAAAACATCACCACCACCATCACCAAAGCCACCACTACCACTAACTCCACCACCACCAAAACTACCACCACCACTATCATCACCAATACCTTCACCACCATCACCACCACCACCACCACTTCCATCACCAAGACTTCCACCACCACCCCGACCATCACCACCACCACCAAAAACACCACCACCACCATAGCCACCACCAACGCAAAACCACCACCACAACAAAAGCCATCACCACCACTTCCATCACTAAAACCACCACCACCACCAAAGCCACCACCACCACTAAAACCACCACCACCACTTTCATCACCAAAACCACCACCATCACCACCACCAAAACCATCACCACAACCAAAACCACCACCACCAAACCCACCACAACCACCACCACCACCACTTTCATCACCAAGACCTCCACCACCACCAACACCATCACCACCATCACCAAGAACACCACCACCACCACTACCACCAAACCCACCACAACCACCACCACTTTCATCATCAAGATCTCCACCACCACCACCATCACCACCACCACCAACACCACCGAAACCACCATCACCAAAGCCACCAGCACCAAAACCACCTCCACCACTTCCATCACCAAGACCTCCACCACCACCACCACCACCATCACCACCACCACCACCACCAAAAACTCCACCACCACCACTAAAACCACCACCAGCACCACTTCCATCACCAAGACCTCCACCACCATCACCACCACCTCCTCCACCACCACCACCATCACCACCAAAACCACCACCACCACTTCCATCACCAAGATCTCCACCACCACCACCACCACCACCACCACCACGAAAAGCACCACCACCACCATCACCAAAGCCACCACCACCACTAAAACCACCACCACCACCATCCCCACCACCACCACCACCAAAACCACCATCACCACAAACCACCATCATCACCACTAAAGCAACCCCCACCACCACCGAAACAACCACCACTACCACTAAAGCCACCACCACCACAATCACGAGTCACCCACCAAGCACTTTCTATTATGAACCACCAACCACCAACCGTCTACTAACATCCAACACCACCTATTCACTACTAAGACAAGAACAACCATTTGTTGCAGGTGCTTATTACTGGGTGACGAAGACCACCACCACCACCAAAATCCACCCAACACGAGGAACCCAGTAGCAACCACCTACCACAAGACACCCACCATCAGCACTCTACCAAACACCACCAACTATAAATCACAACCACAAATCACCTACTAAGATCGAAGTGAATATAGTGACACGATTAGTGCTGAACCCCCTGAGGGAGGGGGGCTAGAATACTTCCTCCGTGTTCCCTGCGTGTCGTAAGAGTCGACTGAATGGGGAGGAGCTACGGGACTCTGAATCTCCTCTGTATATTTTCATCCACAAAGAGTCAGATTATTTGGTGTTGACTCAGCTACAGCCCTTAGAGGGGGAGAATGGCTCATGATTATACATAGATGGAACCACCCACTAAGATTTAACGCCATGAAACCACCACCAAGACCACAAGAGCCCAACTACCACCAATACCACCACCACCACCACCACTTCCATCATCAAAACCACCACCAATATCTCCACCATCACCACCAACCACCTACTAACATCCAACACCACCTATTCACTACTAAGACAAGAACAACCATTTGTTGCAGGTGCTTATTACTGGGTGACGAAGACCACCACCACCACCAAAATCCACCCAACACGAGGAACCCAGTAGCAACCACCTACCACAAGACACCCACCATCAGCACTCTACCAAACACCACCAACTATAAATCACAACCACAAATCACCTACTAAGATCGAAGTGAATATAGTGACACGATTAGTGCTGAACCCCCTGAGGGAGGGGGGCTAGAATACTTCCTCCGTGTTCCCTGCGTGTCGTAAGAGTCGACTGAATGGGGAGGAGCTACGGGACTCTGATTCTCCTCTGTATATTTTCATCCACAAAGAGTCAGATTATTTGGTGTTGACTCAGCTACAGCCCTTAGAGGGGGAAAATGGCTCATGAATATACATAGATGGAACCACCCACTAAGATTTAACGCCATGAAACCACCACCAAGACCACAAGAGCCCAACTACCACCAATACCACCACCACCACCAAAACCACCACCACCACCACCACTTCCATCATCAAAACCACCACCAACACCTCCACCATCACCACCAACCAACTACTAACATCCAACACCACCTATTCACTACTAAGACAAGAACAACCATTTGTTGCAGGTGCTTATTACTGGGTGGCGAAGACCACCACCACCACCAAAATCCACCCAACACGAGGAACCCAGTAGCAACCACCTACCACAAGACACCCACCATCAGCACTCTACCAAACACCACCAACTATAAATCACAACCACAAATCACCTACTAAGATCGAAGTGAATATAGTGACACGATTAGTGCTGAACCCCCTGAGGGAGGGAGGGCTAGAATACTTCCTCCGTGTTCCCTGCGTGTCGTAAGAGTCGACTGAATGGGGAGGAGCTACGGGTCTCGGATTCTTCTCTGTATATTTTCATCCACAAAGAGTCAGATTATTTGGTGTTGACTCAGCTACAGCCCTTAGAGGGGGAAAATTGCACATGAATATACATAGATGGAACCACCCACTAAGATTTAACGCCATGAAACCATCACCAAGACCACAAGAGCCCAACAACCACCAATACCACCAAAACCACCACCACCACCACCACTTCCATCATCAAAACCACCACCAACACCTCCACCATCACCACCAACCACCAACAACCTACTAACATCCAACACCACCTATTCACTACTAAGACAAGAACAACCATTTGTTGCAGGTGCTTATTACTGGGTAGCGAAGACCACCACCACCACCAAAATCCACCCAACACGAGGAACCCAGTAGCAACCACCTACCACAAGACACCCACCATCAGCACTCTACCAAACACCACCAACTATAAATCACAACCACAAATCACCTACTAAGATCGTAGTGAATATAGTGACACGATTAGTGCTGAACCCCCTGAGGGAGGGGGGCTAGTATACTTCCTCCGTGTTCCCTGCGTGTCGTAAGAGTCGACTGAATGGGGAGGAGCTACGGGACTCAGAATCTCCTCTATATTTTCTCATCCACAAAGAGTCAGATTATTTGGTATTGACTCAGCTACAGCCCTTAGAGGGGGAAAATGGCTCATGAATATACATAGATGGAACCACCCACTAAGATTTAACGCCATGAAACCACCACCAAGACCACAAGAGCCCAACTAGCACCAATACCACCACCACCACCAAAACCACCACCACCACTTCCATCATCAAAACCACCACCAACACCTCCACCATCACCACCACCACCACCATCAAAACCACCACCACTAAAACCACCACCACCACCAAACCCACCACAACCACCACCACCACCATTTTCATCACCAAGACCTCCACCACCACCACCACTATCAACACCACCACCAAAAACATCACCACCACCATCACCAAAGCCACCACTACCACTAACTCCACCACCACCACTATCATCACCAATATCTTCACCACCATCACCACCACCACCACCACTTCCATCACCAAGACTTCCACCACCATCACGACCATCACCACCACCACCAAAAACACCACCACCACCATCACCAAAGCCACCACCAACGCAAAACCACCACCACAACAAAAGCAACCACCACCACTTCCATCACTAAAACCACCACCACCAACACCACCACCACCAAAGCCACCACCACCACTAAAACCACCACCACAACCAAAACCACCACCACTTTCATCACCAAAACCACCACCATCACCACCTCCAAAACCACCACCACAACCAAAACCACCACCACCAAACCCACCACAACCACCACCACCACCACTTTCATCACCAAGACCTCCACCACCACCAACACCATCACCACCACCACCAAGAATACCACCACCACCACCACTACCACCAAACCCACCACAACCACCACCACCACCACTTTCATCACCAAGACCTCCACCACCACCACCATCACCACCACCACCAACACCACCGAAACCACCATCACCAAAGCCACCACCACCACAAAAATCACCACCACCAAAACCACCTCCACCACTTCCATCACCAAGACCTCCACCACCACCACCACCATCACCACCACCACCACCAAAAACTCCACCACCACCACTAAAACCACCACCAGCACCACTTCCATCACCAAGACCTCCACCACCACCATCACCACCACCACCACCATCACCACCAAAACCACCACCACCACTTCCATCACCAAGACCTCCACCACCACCATCACCACCACCACCACGAAAAGCACCACCACCACCATCACCAAAGCCACCACCACCACTAAAACCACCACCACCACCTTCCCCACCACCACCACCACCAAAACCACCATCACCAAAAACCACCATCATCACCACTAAAGCAACCTCCACCACCACCGAAACAACCACCACTACCACTAAAGCCACCACCACCACAATCACGAGTCACCCACCAAGCACCTTCTATTATGAACCACCAACCACCAACCATCTACTAACATCCAACACCACCTATTCACTACTAAGACAAGAACAACCATTTGTTGCAGGTGCTTATTACTGGGTGACGAAGACCACCACCACCACCAAAATCCACCCAACACGAGGAACCCAGTAGCAACCACCTACCACAAGACACCCACCATCAGCACTCTACCAAACACCACCAACTATAAATCACAACCACAAATCACCTACTAAGATCGAAGTGAATATAGTGACACCATTAGTGCTGAACCCCCTGAGGGAGGGGGGCTAGAATACTTCCTCCGTGTCCCCTGCGTGTCGTAAGAGTCGACTGAATGGGGAGGAGCGAGGTGACTCGGAATCTTCTCTGTATTTTTTCATCCACAAAGAGTCAGATTATTTGGTGTTGACTCAGCTACAGCCCTTAGAGGGGGAAAATGGCTCATGAATATACATAGATGGAACCACCCACTAAGATTTAACGCCATGAAACCACCACCAAGACCACAAGAGCCCAACTACCACCACTACCAAAACCACCACCACCACCACCACTTCCATCATCAAAACCACCACCAACACCTCCACCATCACCACAATCCACCAACCACCTACTAACATCCAACACCACCTATTCACTACTAAGACAAGAACAACCATTTGTTGCAGGTGCTTATTACTGGGTGGCGAAGACCACCACCACCACCAAAATCCACCCAACACGAGGAACCCAGTAGCAACCACCTACCACAAGACACCCACCATCAGCACTCTACCAAACACCACCAACTATAAATCACAACCACAAATCACCTACTAAGATCGAAGTGAATATAGTGACACGATTAGTGCTGAACCCCCTGAGGGAGGGGGGGGCTAGAATACTTCCTCCGTGTTCCCTGCGTGTCGTAAGAGTCGACTGAATGGGGAGGAGATACGGGACTCGAATTCTCCTCGGTATATTTTCATCCACAAAGAGTCAGATTATTTGGTGTTGACTCAGCTACAGCCCTTAGAGGGGGAAAATGGCTCATGAATATACATAGATGGAACCACCCACTAAGATTGAACGCCATGAAACCACTACCAAGACCACAAGAGCCCAACTACCACCAATACCACCACCACCACCAAAACCACCACCACCACCACCACTTCCATCATCAAAACCACCACCAACACCTCCACCATCACCACCACCATCAAAACCACCACCACCACAACCAAAACCACCAACACCAAAACCACCAACACCACCACATTCATCACCAAAACCACCACCATAACCACCATCACCACCAAAGCCACCAAAACCACCACCACAATCAAAACCACCACCACCATCACCAAAACCACCATCACCAATAACCACCACCACCACCACCAAACCCACCACAACCACCACCACCACCATTTTCATCACCAAGACCTCCACCACCACCACCACTATCAACACCACCACCAAAAACATCACCACCACCATCACCAAAGCCACCACTACCACTAACTCCACCACCACCAAAACTACCACCACCACTATCATCACCAATACCTTCACCACCATCACCACCACCACCACCACTTCCATCACCAAGACTTCCACCACCACCCCGACCATCACCACCACCACCAAAAACACCACCACCACCATAGCCACCACCAACGCAAAACCACCACCACAACAAAAGCCATCACCACCACTTCCATCACTAAAACCACCACCACCACCAAAGCCACCACCACCACCACTTTCATCACCAAAACCACCACCATCACCACCACCAAAACCATCACCACAACCAAAACCACCACCACCAAACCCACCACAACCACCACCACCACCACTTTCATCACCAAGACCTCCACCACCACCAACACCATCACCACCATCACCAAGAACACCACCACCACCACTACCACCAAGCCCACCACAACCACCACCACTTTCATCATCAAGATCTCCACCACCACCACCATCACCACCACCACCAACACCACCGAAACCACCATCACCAAAGCCACCAGCACCAAAACCACCTCCACCACTTCCATCACCAAGACCTCCACCACCACCACCACCACCATCACCACCACCACCACCACCAAAAACTCCACCACCACCACTAAAACCACCACCAGCACCACTTCCATCACCAAGACCTCCACCACCATCACCACCACCTCCTCCACCACCACCACCATCACCACCAAAACCACCACCACCACTTCCATCACCAAGATCTCCACCACCACCACCACCACCACCACGAAAAGCACCACCACCACCATCACCAAAGCCACCACCACCACTAAAACCACCACCACCACCATCCCCACCACCACCACCACCAAAACCACCATCACCACAAACCACCATCATCACCACTAAAGCAACCCCCACCACCACCGAAACAACCACCACTACCACTAAAGCCACCACCACCACAATCACGAGTCACCCACCAAGCACTTTCTATTATGAACCACCAACCACCAACCGTCTACTAACATCCAACACCACCTATTCACTACTAAGACAAGAACAACCATTTGTTGCAGGTGCTTATTACTGGGTGACGAAGACCACCACCACCACCAAAATCCACCCAACACGAGGAACCCAGTAGCAACCACCTACCACAAGACACCCACCATCAGCACTCTACCAAACACCACCAACTATAAATCACAACCACAAATCACCTACTAAGATCGAAGTGAATATAGTGACACGATTAGTGCTGAACCCCCTGAGGGAGGGGGGCTAGAATACTTCCTCCGTGTTCCCTGCGTGTCGTAAGAGTCGACTGAATGGGGAGGAGCTACGGGACTCTGAATCTCCTCTGTATATTTTCATCCACAAAGAGTCAGATTATTTGGTGTTGACTCAGCTACAGCCCTTAGAGGGGGAGAATGGCTCATGAATATACATAGATGGAACCACCCACTAAGATTTAACGCCATGAAACCACCACCAAGACCACAAGAGCCCAACTACCACCAATACCACCACCACCACCACCACTTCCATCATCAAAACCACCACCAATATCTCCACCATCACCACCAACCACCTACTAACATTCAACACCACCTATTCACTACTAAGACAAGAACAACCATTTGTTGCAGGTGCTTATTACTGGGTGACGAAGACCACCACCACCACCAAAATCCACCCAACACGAGGAACCCAGTAGCAACCACCTACCACAAGACACCCACCATCAGCACTCTACCAAACACCACCAACTATAAATCACAACCACAAATCACCTACTAAGATCGAAGTGAATATAGTGACACGATTAGTGCTGAACCCCCTGAGGGAGGGGGGCTAGAATACTTCCTCCGTGTTCCCTGCGTGTCGTAAGAGTCGACTGAATGGGGAGGAGCTACGGGACTCTGATTCTCCTCTGTATATTTTCATCCACAAAGAGTCAGATTATTTGGTGTTGACTCAGCTACAGCCCTTAGAGGGGGAAAATGGCTCATGAATATACATAGATGGAACCACCCACTAAGATTTAACGCCATGAAACCACCACCAAGACCACAAGAGCCCAACTACCACCAATACCACCACCACCACCAAAACCACCACCACCACCACCACTTCCATCATCAAAACCACCACCAACACCTCCACCATCACCACCAACCAACTACTAACATCCAACACCACCTATTCACTACTAAGACAAGAACAACCATTTGTTGCAGGTGCTTATTACTGGGTGGCGAAGACCACCACCACCACCAAAATCCACCCAACACGAGGAACCCAGTAGCAACCACCTACCACAAGACACCCACCATCAGCACTCTACCAAACACCACCAACTATAAATCACAACCACAAATCACCTACTAAGATCGAAGTGAATATAGTGACACGATTAGTGATGAACCCCCTGAGGGAGGGGGGCTAGAATACTTCCTCCGTGTTCCCTGCGTGTCGTAAGAGTCGACTGAATGGGGAGGAGCGAGGGGACTCGGATTCTCCTCTGTGTATTTTCATCCACAAAGAGTCAGATTATTTGGTGTTGACTCAGCTACAGCCCTTAGAGGGGGAAAATGGCTCATGAATATACATAGACGGAACCACCCACTAAGATTTAACGCCATGAAACCACCACCAAGACCACAAGAGCCCAACTAGCACCAATACCACCACCACCACCAAAACCACCACCACCACCACCACTTCCATCATCAAAACCACCACCAACACCTCCACCATCACCACAATCCACCAACCACCTACTAACATCCAACACCACCTATTCACTACTAAGACAAGAACAACCATTTGTTGCAGGTGCTTATTACTGGGTGGCGATGACCACCAACACCACCAAAATCCACCCAACACGAGGAAGCCAGTAGCAACCACCTACCACAAGACACCCACCATCAGCACTCTACCAAACACCACCAACTATAAATCACAACCACAAATCACCTACTAAGATCGAAGTGAATATAGTGACACGATTAGTGCTGAACCCCCTGAGGGAGGGGGGCTAGAATACTTCCTCCGTGTTCCCTGCGTGTCGTAAGAGTCGACTGAATGGGGAGGAGCTACGGGACTCGGAATCTCCTCTGTATATTTTCATCCACAAAGAGTCAGATTATTTGGTGTTGACTCAGCTACAGCCCTTAGAGGGGGAAAATGGCTCATGAATATACATAGATGGAACCACCCACTAAGATTTAACGCCATGAAACCACCACCAAGACCACAAGAGCCCAACTACCACCAATACCACCACCACCACCACTTCCATCATCAAAACCACCACCAATATCTCCACCATGACCACCAACCACCTACTAACATCCAACACCACCTATTCACTACTAAGACAAGAACAACCACTTGTTGCAGGTGCTTATTACTGGGTGACAAAGACCACCACCACCACCAAAATCCACCCAACACGAGGAACCCAGTAGCAACCACCTACCACAAGACACCCACCATCAGCACTCTACCAAACACCACCAACTATAAATCACAACCACAAATCACCTACTAAGATCGAAGTGAATATAGTGACACGATTAGTGCTGAACCCCCTGAGGGAGGGGGGCTAGAATACTTCCTCCGTGTTCCCTGCGTGTCGTAAGAGTCGACTGAATGGGGAGGAGCTACGGGACTCGGATTCTCCTCTGTATATTTTCATCCACAAAGAGTCAGATTATTTGGTGTTGACTCAGCTACAGCCCTTAGAGGGGGAAAATGGCTCATGAATATACATAGATGGAACCACCCACTAAGATTTAACGCCATGAAACCACCACCAAGACCACAAGAGCCCAACTACCACCAATACCACCACCATCACCAAAACCACCACCACCACCACCACTTCCATCATCAAAACCACCACCAACACCTCCACCATCACCACCAACCAACTACTAACATCCAACACCACCTATTCACTACTAAGACAAGAACAACCATTTGTTGCAGGTGCTTATTACTGGGTGGCGAAGACCACCACCACCACCAAAATCCACCCAACACGAGGAACCCAGTAGCAACCACCTACCACAAGACACCCACCATCAGCACTCTACCAAACACCACCAACTATAAATCACAACCACAAATCACCTACTAAGATCGAAGTGAATATAGTGACACGATTAGTGATGAACCCCCTGAGGGAGGGGGGCTAGAATACTTCCTCCGTGTTCCCTGCGTGTCGTAAGAGTCGACTGAATGGGGAGGAGCTACGGGACTCGGATTCTCCTCTGTGTATTTTCATCCACAAAGAGTCAGATTATTTGGTGTTGACTCAGCTACAGCCCTTAGAGGGGGAAAATGGCTCATGAATATACGTAGACGGAACCACCCACTAAGATTTAACGCCATGAAACCATCACCAAGACCACAAGAGCCCAACTAGCACCAATACCACCGCCACCACCAAAACCACCACCACCACCACCACTTCCATCATCAAAACCACCACCAACACCTCCACCATCACCACAATCCACCAACCACCTACTAACATCCAACACCACCTATTCACTACTAAGACAAGAACAACCATTTGTTGCAGGTGCTTATTACTGGGTGGCGAAGACCACCACCACCACCAAAATCCACCCAACACGAGGAACCCAGTAGCAACCACCTACCACAAGACACCCACCATCAGCACTCTACCAAACACCACCAACTATAAATCACAACCACAAATCACCTACTAAGATCGAAGTGAATATAGTGACACGACTAGTGCTGAACCCCCTGAGGGAGGGGGGCTAGAATACTTCCTCCGTGTTCCCTGCGTGTCGTAAGAGTCGACTGAATGGGGAGGAGCTACGGGACTCGGAATCTCCTCTGTATATTTTCATCCACAAAGAGTCAGATTATTTGGTGTTGACTCAGCTACAGCCCTTAGAGGGGGAAAATGGCTCATGAATATACATAGATGGAACCACCCACTAAGATTTAACGCCATGAAACCACCACCAAGACCACAAGAGCCCAACTACCACCAATACCACCACCACCACCACCACTTCCATCATCAAAACCACCACCAATATCTCCACCATCACCACCAACCACCTACTAACATCCAACACCACCTATTCACTACTAAGACAAGAACAACCATTTGTTGCAGGTGCTTATTACTGGGTGGCGAAGACCACCACCACCACCAAAATCCACCCAACACGAGGAACCCAGTAGCAACCACCTACCACAAGACACCCACCATCAGCACTCTACCAAACACCACCAACTATAAATCACAACCACAAATCACCTACTAAGATCGAAGTGACTATAGTGACACGATTAGTGCTGAACCCCCTGAGGGAGGGGGGCTAGAATACTTCCTCCGTGTTCCCTGCGTGTCGTAAGAGTCGACTGAATGGGGAGGAGCTACGGGACTCGGAATCTCCTCTGTATATTTTCATCCACAAAGAGTCAGATTATTTGGTGTTGACTCAGCTACAGCCCTTAGAGGGGGAAAATGGCTCATGAATATACATAGATGGAACCACCCACTAAGATTTAACGCCATGAAACCACCACCAAGACCACAAGAGCACAACTACCACCAATACCACCACCACCACTAAAACCACCACCACCACCACCACTTCCATCATCAAAACCACCACCAATATCTCCACCATCACCACCAACCATCTACTAACATCCAACACCACCTATTCACTACTAAGACAAGAACAACCATTTGTTGCAGGTGCTTATTACTGGGTGACGAAGACCACCACCACCACCAAAATCCACCCAACACGAGGAACCCAGTAGCAACCACCTACCACAAGACACCCACCATCAGCACTCTACCAAACACCACCAACTATAAATCACAACCACAAATCACCTACTAAGATCGAAGTGAATATAGTGACACGATTAGTGCTGAAACCCCTGAGGGAGGGGGGCTAGAATACTTCCTCCGTGTTCCCTGCGTGTCGTAAGAGTCGACTGAATGGGGAGGAGCTACGGGACTCGGAATCTCCTCTGTATATATTCATCCACAAAGAGTCAGATTATTTGGTGTTGACTCAGCTACAGCCCTTAGAGGGGGAAAATGGCTCATGAATATACATAGATGGAACCACCCACTAAGATTTAACGCCATGAAACCACCACCAAGACCACAAGAGCCCAACTAGCACCAATACCACCACCACCACCAAAACCACCACCACCACCACCACTTCTATTATCAAAACCACCACCAACACCTCCACCATCACCACAATCCACCAACCACCTACTAACATCCAACACCACCTATTCACTTCTAAGACAAGAACAACCATTTGTTGCAGGTGCTTATTACTGGGTGGCGAAGACCACCACCACCACCAAAATCCACCCAACACGAGGAACCCAGTAGCAACCACCTACCACAAGACACCCACCATCAGCACTCTACCAAACACCACCAACTATAAATCACAACCACAAATCACCTACTAAGATCGAAGTGAATATAGTGACACGATTAGTGCTGAACCCCCTGAGGGAGGGGGGCTAGAATACTTCCTCCGTGTTCCCTGCGTGTCGTAAGAGTCGACTGAATGGGGAGGAGCTACGGGACTCGGAATCTCCTCTGTATATTTTCATCCACAAAGAGTCAGATTATTTGGTGTTGACTCAGCTACAGCCCTTAGAGGGGGAAAATGGCTCATGAATATACATAGATGGAACCACCCACTAAGATTTAACGCCATGAAACCACCACCAAGACCACAAGAGCCCAACTACCACCAATACCACCACCACCACCACCACTTCCATCATCAAAACCACCACCAATATCTCCACCATCACCACCAACCACCTACTAACATCCAACACCACCTATTCACTACTAAGACAAGAACAACCATTTGTTGCAGGTGCTTATTACTGGGTGCCGAAGACCACCACCACCACCAAAATCCACCCAACACGAGGAACCCAGTAGCAACCACCTACCACAAGACACCCACCATCAGCACTCTACCAAACACCACCAACTATAAATCACAACCACAAATCACCTACTAAGATCGAAGTGAATATAGTGACACGATTAGTGCTGAACCCCCTGAGGGAGGGGGGCTAGAATACTTCCTCCGTGTTCCCTGCGTGTCGTAAGAGTCGACTGAATGGGGAGGAGCTACGGGACTCGGATTCTCCTCTGTATATTTTCATCCACAAAGAGTCAGATTATTTGGTGTTGACTCAGCTACAGCCCTTAGAGGGGGAAAATGGCTCATGAATATACATAGATGGAACCACCCACTAAGATTTAACGCCATGAAACCACCACCAAGACCACAAGAGCCCAACTACCTCCAATACCACCACCACCACCAAAACCACCACCACCACCACCACTTCCATCATCAAAACCACCACCAACACCTCCAGCATCACCACCAACCAACTACTAACATCCAACACCACCTATTCACTACTAAGACAAGAACAACCATTTGTTGCAGGTGCTTATTACTGGGTGGCGAAGACCACCACCACCACCAAAATCCACCCAACACGAGGAACCCAGTAGCAACCACCTACCACAAGACACCCACCATCAGCACTCTACCAAACACCACCAACTATAAATCACAACCACAAATCACCTACTAAGATCGAAGTGAATATAGTGACACGATTAGTGATGAACCCCCTGAGGGAGGGGGGCTAGAATACTTCCTCCGTGTTCCCTGCGTGTCGTAAGAGTCGACTGAATGGGGAGGAGCTACTGGACTCTGAATCTCCTCTGTATATTTTCATCCACAAAGAGTCAGATTATTTGGTGTTGACTCAGCTACAGCCCTTAGAGGGGGAAAATGGCTCATGAATATACATAGATGGAACCACCCACTAAGATTTAACGCCATGAAACCACCACCAAGACCACAAGAGCCCAACTAGCACCAATACCACCACCACCACCAAAACCACCACCACCACCACCACTTCCATCATCAAAACCACCACCAACACCTCCACCATCACCACAATCCACCAACCACCTACTAACATCCAACACCACCTATTCACTACTAAGACAAGAACAACCATTTGTTGCAGGTGCTTATTACTGGGTGGCGAAGACCACCACCACCACCAAAATCCACCCAACACGAGGAACCCAGTAGCAACCACCTACCAGAAGACACCCACCATCAGCACTCTACCAAACACCACCAACTATAAATCACAACCACAAATCACCTACTAAGATCGAAGTGAATATAGTGACACGATTAGTGCTGAACCCCCTGAGGGAGGGGGGCTAGAATACTTCCTCCGTGTTCCCTGCGTGTCGTAAGAGTCGACTGAATGGGGAGGAGCGAGGGGACTCGGAATCTCCTCTGTATATTTTCATCCACAAAGAGTCAGATTATTTGGTGTTGACTCAGCTACAGCCATTAGAGGGGGAAAATGGCTCATGAATATACATAGATGGAACCACCCACTAAGATTTAACGCCATGAAACTACCACCAAGACCACAAGAGCCCAACTACCACCAATACCACCACCACCACTAAAACCACCACCACCACCACCACTTCCATCATCAAAACCACCACCAATATCTCCACCATCACCACCAACCACCTACTAACATCCAACACCACCTATTCACTACTAAGACAAGAACAACCATTTGTTGCAGGTGCTTATTACTGGGTGACGAAGACCACCACCACCACCAAAATCCACCCAACACGAGGAACCCAGTAGCAACCACCTACCACAAGACACCCACCATCAGCACTCTACCAAACACCACCAACTATAAATCACAACCACAAATCACCTACTAAGATCGAAGTGAATATAGTGACACGATTAGTGCTGAACCCCCTGAGGGAGGGGGGCTAGAATACTTCCTCCGTGTTCCCTGCGTGTCGTAAGAGTCGACTGAATGGGGAGGAGCTACGGGACTCGGATTCTCCTCTGTATATTTTCATCCACAAAGAGTCAGATTATTTGGTGTTGACTCAGCTACAGCCCTTAGAGGGGGAAAATGGCTCATGAATATACATAGATGGAACCACCCACTAAGATTTAACGCCATGAAACCACCACCAAGACCACAAGAGCCCAACTACCACCAATACCACCACCACCACCAAAACCACCACCACCACCACCACTTCCATCATCAAAACCACCACCAACACCTCCAGCATCACCACCAACCAACTACTAACATCCAACACCACCTATTCACTACTAAGACAAGAACAACCATTTGTTGCAGGTGCTTATTACTGGGTGGCGAAGACCACCACCACCACCAAAATCCACCCAACACGAGGAACCCAGTAGCAACCACCTACCACAAGACACCCACCATCAGCACTCTACCAAACACCACCAACTATAAATCACAACCACAAATCACCTACTAAGATCGAAGTGAATATAGTGACACGATTAGTGATGAACCCCCTGAGGGAGGGGGGCTAGAATACTTCCTCCGTGTTCCCTGCGTGTCGTAAGAGTCGACTGAATGGGGAGGAGCTACGGGACTCGGATTCTCCTCTGTGTATTTTCATCCACAAAGAGTCAGATTATTTGGTGTTGACTCAGCTACAGCCCTTAGAGGGGGAAAATGGCTCATGAATATACATAGATGGAACCACCCACTAAGATTTAACGCCATGAAACCACCACCAAGACCACAAGAGCCCAACTAGCACCAATACCACCACCACCACCAAAACCACCACCACCACCACCACTTCCATCATCAAAACCACCACCAACACCTCCACCATCACCACAATCCACCAACCACCTATTAACATCCAACACCACCTATTCACTACTAAGACAAGAACAACCATTTGTTGCAGGTGCTTATTACTGGGTGGCGAAGACCACCACCACCACCAAAATCCACCCAACACGAGGAACCCAGTAGCAACCACCTACCACAAGACACCCACCATCAGCACTCTACCAAACACCACCAACTATAAATCACAACCACAAATCACCTACTAAGATGGAAGTGAATATAGTGACACGATTAGTGCTGAACCCCCTGAGGGAGGGGGGCTAGAATACTTCCTCCGTGTTCCCTGCGTGTCGTAAGAGTCGACTGAATGGGGAGGAGCGAGGGGACTCGGAATCTCCTCTGTATTTTCTCATCCACAAAGAGTCAGATTATTTAGTATTGACTCAGCTACAGCCCTTAGAGGGGGAAAATGGCTCATGAATATACATAGATGGAACCACCCACTAAGATTTAACGCCATGAAACCACCACCAAGACCACAAGAGCCCAACTAGCACCAATACCACCACCACCACCAAAACCACCACCACCACCACCACTTCCATCATCAAAACCACCACCAACACCTCCACCATCACCACCACCACCACCATCAAAACCACCACCACCACCACAACCAACCACACCACCACCACCACACCACCATCACCACCACCACCACCAAAACCACCACCACTAAAACCACCACCACCATCACCAAAACCACCATCACCAATAACCACCACCTCCACCACCAAACCCACCACAACCACCACACCACCATTTTCATCACCAAGACCTCCACCACCACCACCACTATCAACACCACCACCAAAAACATCACCACCACCATCACCAAAGCCACCACTACCACTAACTCCACCACCACCAAAACTACCACCACCACTATCATCACCAATACCTTCACCACCATCACCACCACCACCACCACTTCCATCACCAAGACTTCCACCATCACCACCAAAAACACCACCACCACCATCACCAAAGCCACCACCAACGCAAAACCACCACCACAACAAAAGCAACCACCACCACTTCCATCACTAAAACCACCACCACCAACACCACCACCACCAAAGCCACCACAACCAAAACCACCACCACTTTCATCACCAAAACCACCACCATCACCACCACCACAACCAAAACCACCACCACCAAACCCACCACAACCACCACCACCACCACTTTCATCACCAAGACCTCCACCACCACCACCACCATCACCACCACCACCAAGAACACCACCATCACCACCACCACCACTACCATCAAACCCACCACAACCACCACCACCACCACTTTCATCACCAAGACCTCCACCACCACCACCATCACCACCACCACCAACACCACCGAAACCACCATCACCAAAGCCACCACCACCAAAACCACCTCCACCACTTCCATCACCAAGACCTCCACCACCACCACCACCACCATCACCACCACCACCACCAAAAACTCCACCACCACCACTAAAACCACCACCAGCACCACTTCCATCACCAAGACCACCACCACCACCACCACCATCACCACCACCTCCTCCACCACCACCACCATCACCACCAAAACCACCACCACCACTTCCATCACCAAGACCTCCACCATCACCACCACCACCACCACCACCACCACCACCACGAAAAGCACCACCACCACCATCACCAAAGCCACCACCACCACTATAACCACCACCACCACCATCCCCACCACCACCACCACCAAAACCACCATCACCAAAAACCACCATCATCACCACTAAAGCAACCTCCACCACCACCGAAACAACAACCACTACCACTAAAGCCACCACCACCACAATCACGAGTCACCCACCAAGCACCTTCTATTATGAACCACCAACCACCAACCATCTACTAACATCCCACACCACCTATTCACTACTAAGACAAGAACAACCATTTGTTGCAGGTGCTTATTACTGGGTGACGAAGACCACCACCACCACCAAAATCCACCCAACACGAGGAACCCAGTAGCAACCACCTACCACAAGACACCCACCATCAGCACTCTACCAAACACCACCAACTATAAATCACAACCACAAATCACCTACTAAGATCGAAGTGAATATAGTGACAGGATTAGTGATGAACCCCCTGAGGGAGGGGGGCTAGAATACTTCCTCCGTGTTCCCTGCGTGTCGTAAGAGTCGACTGAATGGGGAGGAGCTACGGGACTCGGATTCTCCTCTGTGTATTTTCATCCACAAAGAGTCAGATTATTTGGTGTTGACTCAGCTACAGCCCTTAGAGGGGGAAAATGGCTCATGAATATACATAGATGGAACCACCCACTAAGATTTAACGCCATGAAACCACCACCAAGACCACAAGAGCCCAACTAGCACCAATACCACCACCACCACCAAAACCACCACCACCACCACCACTTCCATCATCAAAACCACCACCAACATCTCCACCATCACCACAATCCACCAACCACCTACTAACATCCAACACCACCTATTCACTACTAAGACAAGAACAACCATTTGTTGCAGGTGCTTATTACTGGGTGGCGAAGACCACCACCACCACCAAAATCCACCCAACACGAGGAACCCAGTAGCAACCACCTACCACAAGACACCCACCATCAGCACTCTACCAAACACCACCAACTATAAATCACAACCACAAATCACCTACTAAGATCGAAGTGAATATAGTGACACGATTAGTGCTGAACCCCCTGAGGGAGGGGGGCTAGAATACTTCCTCCGTGTTCCCTGCGTGTCGTAAGAGTCGACTGAATGGGGAGGAGCGAGGGGACTCGGAATCTCCTCTGTATTTTCTCATCCACAAAGAGTCAGATTATTTGGTATTGACTCAGCTACAGCCCTTAGAGGGGGAAAATGGCTCATGAATATACATAGATGGAACCACCCACTAAGATTTAACGCCATGAAACCACCACCAAGACCACAAGAGCCCAACTAGCACCAATACCACCACCACCACCAAAACCACCACCACCACCACCACTTCCATCATCAAAACCACCACCAACACCTCCACCATCACCACCACCACCACCATCAAAACCACCACCACCACCACAACCAAAACCACCAACACCACCACTTTCATCACCACAACCACCATCACCACCACCACCACCAAAACCACCACCACTAAAACCACCACCACAATCAAAACCACCACCACCATCACCAAAACCACCATCACCAATAACCACCACCACCACCACCAAACCCACCACAACCACCACACCACCATTTTCATCACCAAGACCTCCACCACCACCACCACTATCAACACCACCACCAAAAACATCACCACCACCATCACCAAAGCCACCACTACCACTAACTCCACCACCACCAAAACTACCACCACCACTATCATCACCAATACCTTCACCACCATCACCACCACCACCACCACTTCCATCACCAAGACTTCCACCACCACCACGACCATCACCACCAAAAACACCACCACCACCATCACCAAAGCCACCACCAACGCAAAACCACCACCACAACAAAAGCAACCACCACCACTTCCATCACTAAAACCACCACCACCACCACCAAAGCCACCACCACCACTAAAACCACCACCACAACCAAAACCACCACCACTTTCATCACCAAAACCACCACCATCACCACCACCAAAACCACCACCACAACCAAAACCACCACCACCAAACCCACCACAACCACCACCACCACCACTTTAATCACCAAGACCTCCACCACCACCAACACCATCACCACCACCACCAAGAACACCACCACCACCACCACCACTACCATCAAACCCACCACAACCACCACCACCACCACTTTCATCACCAAGACCTCCACCACCACCACCACCAACACCACCGAAACCACCATCACCAAAGCCACCACCACCAAAACCACCTCCACCACTTCCATCACCAAGACCTCCACCACCACCACCACCACCATCACCACCAAAAACTCCACCACCACCACTAAAACCACCACCAGCACCACTTCCATCACCAAGACCTCCACCACCACCACCACCACCACCACCATCACCACCACCTCCTCCACCACCACCACCACCATCACCACCAAAACCACCACCACCACTTCCATCACCAAGACCTCCACCATCACCACCACCACCACCACCACGAAAAGCACCACCACCACCATCACCAAAGCCACCACCACCACTATAACCACCACCATCCCCACCACCACCACCACCAAAACCACCATCACCAAAAACCACCATCATCACCACTAAAGCAACCTCCACCACCACCGAAACAACAACCACTACCACTAAAGCCACCACCACCACAATCACGAGTCACCCACCAAGCACCTTCTATTATGAACCACCAACCACCAACCATCTACTAACATCCAACACCACCTATTCACTACTAAGACAAGAACAACCATTTGTTGCAGGTGCTTATTACTGGGTGACGAAGACCACCACCACCACCAAAATCCACCCAACACGAGGAACCCAGTAGCAACCACCTACCACAAGACACCCACCATCAGCACTCTACCAAACACCACCAACTATAAATCACAACCACAAATCACCTACTAAGATCGAAGTGAATATAGTGACACGATTAGTGCTGAACCCCCTGAGCGAGGGGGGCTAGAATACTTCCTCCGTGTCCCCTGCGTGTCGTAAGAGTCGACTGAATGGGGAGGAGCGAGGGGACTCGGAATCTTCTCTGTATTTTTTCATCCACAAAGAGTCAGATTATTTGGTGTTGACTCAGCTACAGCCCTTAGAGGGGGAAAATGGCTCATGAATATACATAGATGGAACCACCCACTAAGATTTAACGCCATGAAACCACCACCAAGACCACAAGAGCCCAACTACCACCAATACCACCACCACCACCAAAACCACCATCACCACTTCCATCATCAAAACCACCACCAATATCTCCACCATCACCACCAACCACCTACTAACATCCAACACCACCTATTCACTACTAAGACAAGAACAACCATTTGTTGCAGGTGCTTATTACTGGGTGTCGAGGACCACCACCACCACCAAAATCCACCCAACACGAGGAAGCCAGTAGCAACCACCTACCACAAGACACCCACCATCAGCACTCTACCAAACACCACCAACTATAAATCACAACCACAAATCACCTACTAAGATCGAAGTGAATATAGTGACACGATTAGTGCTGAACCCCCTGAGGGAGGGGGGCTAGAATACTTCCTCCGTGTTCCCTGCGTGTCGTAAGAGTCGACTGAATGGGGAGGAGCTACGGGACTCGGAATCTCCTCTGTATATTTTCATCCACAAAGAGTCAGATTATTTGGTGTTGACTCAGCTACAGCCCTTAGAGGGGGAAAATGGCTCATGAATATACATAGATGGAACCACCCACTAAGATTTAACGCCATGAAACCACCACCAAGACCACAAGAGCCCAACTACCACCAATACCACCACCACCACTAAAACCACCACCACCACCACCACTTCCATCATCAAAACCACCACCAATATCTCCACCATCACCACCAACCACCTACTAACATCCAACACCACCTATTCACTACTAAGACAAGAACAACCATTTGTTGCAGGTGCTTATTACTGGGTGACGAAGACCACCACCACCACCAAAATCCACCCAACACGAGGAACCCAGTAGCAACCACCTACCACAAGACACCCACCATCAGCACTCTACCAAACACCACCAACTATAAATCACAACCACAAATCACCTACTAAGATCGAAGTGAATATAGTGACACGATTAGTGCTGAACCCCCTGAGGGAGGGGGGCTAGAATACTTCCTGCGTGTTCCCTGCGTGTCGTAAGAGTCGACTGAATGGGGAGGAGCTACGGGACTCGGAATCTCCTCTGGATATTTTCATCCACAAAGAGTCAGATTATTTGGTGTTGACTCAGCTACAGCCCTTAGAGGGGGAAAATGGCTCATGAATATACATAGATGGAACCACCAACTAAGATTTAACGCCATGAAACCACCACCAAGACCACAAGAGCCCAACTACCACCAATACCACCACCACCACCAAAACCACCACCACCACCACCGCTTCCATCATCAAAACCACCACCAACACCTCCACCATCACCACAATCCACCAACCACCTACTAACATCCAACACCACCTATTCACTACTAAGACAAGAACAACCATTTGTTGCAGGTGCTTATTACTGGGTGGCGAAGACCACCACCACCACCAAAATCCACCCAACACGAGGAAGCCAGTAGCAACCACCTACCACAAGACACCCACCATCAGCACTCTACCAAACACCACCAACTATAAATCACAACCACAAATCACCTACTAAGATCGAAGTGAATATAGTGACACGATTAGTGCTGAACCCCCTGAGGGAGGGGGGCTAGAATACTTCCTCCGTGTTCCCTGCGTGTCGTAAGAGTCGACTGAATGGGGAGGAGCGAGGGGACTCGGAATCTCCTCTGTATTTTCTCATCCACAAAGAGTCAGATTATTTGGTATTGACTCAGCTACAGCCCTTAGAGGGGGAAAATGGCTCATGAATATACATAGATGGAACCACCCACTAAGATTTAACGCCATGAAACCACCACCAAGACCACAAGAGCCCAACTAGCACCAATACCACCACCACCACCAAAACCACCACCACCACCACCACTTCCATCATCAAAACCACCACCAACACCTCCACCATCACCACCACCACCACCATCAAAACCACCACCACCACCACAACCAAAACCACCACCACCAACACCACCACTTTCATCACCACAACCACCATCACCACCACCACCACCAAAACCACCACCACTAAAACCACCACCACCATCACCAAAACCACCATCACCAATAACCACCACCACCACCACCAAACCCACCACAACCACCACACCACCATTTTCATCACCAAGACCTCCACCACCACCACCACTATCAATACCACCACCAAAAACATCACCACCACCATCACCAAAGCCACCACTACCACTAACTCCACCACCACCAAAACTACCACCACCACTATCATCACCAATACCTTCACCACCATCACCACCACCACCACCACTTCCATCACCAAGACTTCCACCATCACCACCAAAAACACCACCACCACCATCACCAAAGCCACCACCAACGCAAAACCACCACCACAACAAAAGCAACCACCACCACTTCCATCACTAAAACCACCACCACCAACACCACCACCACCAAAGCCACCACAACCAAAACCACCACCACTTTCATCACCAAAACCACCACCATCACCACCACCACAACCAAAACCACCACCACCAAACCCACCACAACCACCACCACCACCACTTTCATCACCAAGACCTCCACCACCACCACCACCATCACCACCACCACCAAGAACACCACCACCACCATCACCACCACCACCACTACCATCAAACCCACCACAACCACCACCACCACTTTCATCACCAAGACCTCCACCACCACCACCAACACCACCGAAACCACCATCACCAAAGCCACCACCACCAAAACCACCTCCACCACTTCCATCACCAAGACCTCCACCACCACCACCACCACCATCACCACCACCACCACCAAAAACTCCACCACCACCACTAAAACCACCACCAGCACCACTTCCATCACCAAGACCTCCACCACCACCACCACCACCACCATCACCACCACCTCCTCCACCACCACCACCATCACCACCAAAACCACCACCACCACTTCCATCACCAAGACCTCCACCATCACCACCACCACCACCACCACGAAAAGCACCACCACCACCATCACCAAAGCCACCACCACCACTATAACCACCACCACCACCATCCCCACCACCACCACCACCAAAACCACCATCACCAAAAACCACCATCATCACCACTAAAGCAACCTCCACCACCACCGAAACAACAACCACTACCACTAAAGCCACCACCACCACAATCACGAGTCACCCACCAAGCACCTTCTATTATGAACCACCAACCACCAACCATCTACTAACATCCCACACCACCTATTCACTACTAAGACAAGTACAACCATTTGTTGCAGGTGCTTATTACTGGGTGACGAAGACCACCACCACCACCAAAATCCACCCAACACGAGGAACCCAGTAGCAACCACCTACCACAAGACACCCACCATCAGCACTCTACCAAACACCACCAACTATAAATCACAACCACAAATCACCTACTAAGATCGAAGTGAATATAGTGACACGATTAGTGATGAACCCCCTGAGGGAGGGGGGCTAGAATACTTCCTCCGTGTTCCCTGCGTGTCGTAAGAGTCGACTGAATGGGGAGGAGCTACGGGACTCGGATTCTCCTCTGTGTATTTTCATCCACAAAGAGTCAGATTATTTGGTGTTGACTCAGCTACAGCCCTTAGAGGGGGAAAATGGCTCATGAATATACATAGATGGAACCACCCACTAAGATTTAACGCCATGAAACCACCACCAAGACCACAAGAGCCCAACTACCACCAATACCACCACCACCACCAAAACCACCACCACCACCACCACTTCCATCATCAAAACCACCACCAACATCTCCACCATCACCACAATCCACCAACCACCTACTAACATCCAACACCACCTATTCACTACTAAGACAAGAACAACCATTTGTTGCAGGTGCTTATTACTGGGTGGCGAAGACCACCACCACCACCAAAATCCACCCAACACGAGAAACCCAGTAGCAACCACCTACCACAAGACACCCACCATCAGCACTCTACCAAACACCACCAACTATAAATCACAACCACAAATCACCTACTAAGATCGAAGTGAATATAGTGACACGATTAGTGCTGAACCCCCTGAGGGAGGGGGGCTAGAATACTTCCTCCGTGTTCCCTGCGTGTCGTAAGAGTCGACTGAATTGGGAGGAGCGAGGGGACTCGGAATCTCCTCTGTATTTTCTCATCCACAAAGAGTCAGATTATTTGGTATTGACTCAGCTACAGCCCTTAGAGGGGGAAAATGGCTCATGAATATACATAGATGGAACCACCCACTAAGATTTAACGCCATGAAACCACCACCAAGACCACAAGAGCCCAACTAGCACCAATACCACCACCACCACCAAAACCACCACCACCACTTCCATCACCAAGACCTCCACCATCACCACCACCACCACCACCACCACCACGAAAAGCACCACCACCACCATCACCAAAGCCACCACCACCACTATAACCACCACCATCCCCACCACCACCACCACCAAAACCACCATCACCAAAAACCACCATCATCACCACTAAAGCAACCTCCACCACCACCGAAACAACAACCACTACCACTAAAGCCACCACCACCACAATCACGAGTCACCCACCAAGCACCTTCTATTATGAACCACCAACCACCAACCATCTACTAACATCCAACACCACCTATTCACTACTAAGACAAGAACAACCATTTGTTGCAGGTGCTTATTACTGGGTGACGAAGACCACCACCACCACCAAAATCCACCCAACACGAGGAACCCAGTAGCAACCACCTACCACAAGACACCCACCATCAGCACTCTACCAAACACCACCAACTATAAATCACAACCACAAATCACCTACTAAGATCGAAGTGAATATAGTGACACGATTAGTGCTGAACCCCCTGAGGGAGGGGGGCTAGAATACTTCCTCCGTGTCCCCTGCGTGTCGTAAGAGTCGACTGAATGGGGAGGAGCGAGGGGACTCGGAATCTTCTCTGTATTTTTTCATCCACAAAGAGTCAGATTATTTGGTGTTGACTCAGCTACAGCCCTTAGAGGGGGAAAATGGCTCATGAATATACATAGATGGAACCACCCACTAAGATTTAACGCCATGAAACCACCACCAAGACCACAAGAGCCCAACTACCACCAATACCACCACCACCACCAAAACCACCACCACCACTTCCATCATCAAAACCACCACCAATATCTCCACCATCACCACCAACCACCTACTAACATCCAACACCACCTATTCACTACTAAGACAAGAACAACCATTTGTTGCAGGTGCTTATTACTGGGTGTCGAGGACCACCACCACCACCAAAATCCACCCAACACGAGGAAGCCAGTAGCAACCACCTACCACAAGACACCCACCATCAGCACTCTACCAAACACCACCAACTATAAATCACAACCACAAATCACCTACTAAGATCGAAGTGAATATAGTGACACGATTAGTGCTGAACCCCCTGAGGGAGGGGGGCTAGAATACTTCCTCCGTGTTCCCTGCGTGTCGTAAGAGTCGACTGAATGGGGAGGAGCTACGGGACTCGGAATCTCCTCTGTATATTTTCATCCACAAAGAGTCAGATTATTTGGTGTTGACTCAGCTACAGCCCTTAGAGGGGGAAAATGGCTCATGAATATACATAGATGGAACCACCCACTAAGATTTAACGCCATGAAACCACCACCAAGACCACAAGAGCCCAACTACCACCAATACCACCACCACCACTAAAACCACCACCACCACCACCACTTCCATCATCAAAACCACCACCAATATCTCCACCATCACCACCAACCACCTACTAACATCCAACACCACCTATTCACTACTAAGACAAGAACAACCATTTGTTGCAGGTGCTTATTACTGGGTGACGAAGACCACCACCACCACCAAAATCCACCCAACACGAGGAACCCAGTAGCAACCACCTACCACAAGACACCCACCATCAGCACTCTACCAAACACCACCAACTATAAATCACAACCACAAATCACCTACTAAGATCGAAGTGAATATAGTGACACGATTAGTGCTGAACCCCCTGAGGGAGGGGGGCTAGAATACTTCCTGCGTGTTCCCTGCGTGTCGTAAGAGTCGACTGAATGGGGAGGAGCTACGGGACTCGGAATCTCCTCTGGATATTTTCATCCACAAAGAGTCAGATTATTTGGTGTTGACTCAGCTACAGCCCTTAGAGGGGGAAAATGGCTCATGAATATACATAGATGGAACCACCCACTAAGATTTAACGCCATGAAACCACCACCAAGACCACAAGAGCCCAACTACCACCAATACCACCACCACCACCAAAACCACCACCACCACCACCGCTTCCATCATCAAAACCACCATCACCACAATCCACCAACCACCTACTAACATCCAACACCACCTATTCACTACTAAGACAAGAACAACCATTTGTTGCAGGTGCTTATTACTGGGTGGCGAAGACCACCACCACCACCAAAATCCACCCAACACGAGGAACCCAGTAGCAACCACCTACCACAAGACACCCACCATCAGCACTCTACCAAACACCACCAACTATAAATCACAACCACAAATCACCTACTAAGATCGAAGTGAATATAGTGACACGATTAGTGCTGAACCCCCTGAGGGAGGGGGGCTAGAATACTTCCTCCGTGTTCCCTGCGTGTCGTAAGAGTCGACTGAATGGGGAGGAGCTACGGGACTCGGATTCTCCTCTGTATATTTTCATCCACAAAGAGTCAGATTATTTGGTGTTGACTCAGCTACAGCCCTTAGAGGGGGAAAACGGCTCATGAATATACATAGATGGAACCACCCACTAAGATTTAACGCCATGAAACCACCACCAAGACCACAAGAGCCCAACTACCACCAATACCACCACCACCACCACCACCACTTCCATCATCAAAACCACCACCAACACCTCCACCATCACCACATTCCACCAACCACCTATTCACTACTAAGACAAGAACAACAATTTGTTGCAGGTGCTTATTACTGGGTGGCGAAGACCACCACCACCACCAAAATCCACCCAACACGAGGAACCCAGTAGCAACCACCTACCACAAGACATCCACCATCAGCACTCTACCAAACACCACCAACTATAAATCACAACCACAAATCACCTACTAAGATCGAAGTGAATATAGTGACACTATTAGTGCTGAACCCCCTGAGGGAGGGGGGCTAGAATACTTCCTCCGTGTTCCCTGCGTGTCGTAAGAGTCGACTGAATGGGGAGGAGCTACGGGACTCGGAATCTCCTCTGTATATTTTCATCCACAAAGAGTCAGATTATTTGGTGTTGACTCAGCTACAGCCCTTAGAGGGGGAAAATGGCTCATGAATATACATAGATGGAACCACCCACTAAGATTTAACGCCATGAAACCATCACCAAGACCACAAGAGCCCAACTACCACCAATACCACCACCACCACCAAAACCACCACCACCACTTCCGTCATCAAAACCACCACCAACACCTCCACCATCACCACACTCCACCAACCACCTATTCACTACTAAGACAAGAACAACAATTTGTTGCAGGTGCTTATTACTGGGTGGCGAAGACCACCACCACCACCAAAATCCACCCAACACGAGGAACCCAGTAGCAACCACCTACCACAAGACATCCACCATCAGCACTCTACCAAACACCACCAACTATAAATCACAACCACAAATCACCTACTAAGATCAAAGTGAATATAGTGACACGATTAGTGCTGAACCCCCTGAGGGAGGGAGGGCTAGAATACTTCCTCCGTGTTCCCTGCGTGTCGTAAGAGTCGACTGAATGGGGAGGAGCTACGGGTCTCGGATTCTCCTCTGTATATTTTCATCCACAAAGAGTCAGATTATTTGGTGTTGACTCAGCTACAGCCCTTAGAGGGGGAAAATGGCTCATGAATATACATAGATGGAACCACCCACTAAGATTTAACGCCATGAAACCATCACCAAGACCACAAGAGCCCAACTACCACCAATACCACCACCACCACCAAAACCACCACCACCACCACCACTTCCATCATCAAAACCACCACCAACACCTCCACCATCACCACCAACCACCTACTAACATCCAACACCACCTATTCACTACTAAGACAAGAACAACCATTTGTTGCAGGTGCTCATTACTGGGTAGCGAAGACCACCACCACCACCAAAATCCACCCAACACGAGGAACCCAGTAGCAACCACCTACCACAAGACACCCACCATCAGCACTCTACCAAACACCACCAACTATAAATCACAACCACAAATCACCTACTAAGATCGAAGTGAATATAGTGACACCATTAGTGCTGAACCCCCTGAGGGAGGGGGGCTAGAATACTTCCTCCGTGTTCCCTGCGTGTCGTAAGAGTCGACTGAATGGGGAGGAGCGAGGGGACTCAGAATCTCCTCTATATTTTCTCATCCACAAAGAGTCAGATTATTTGGTATTGACTCAGCTACAGCCCTTAGAGGGGGAAAGTGGCTCATGAATATACATAGATGGAACCACCCACTAAGATTTAACGCCATGAAACCACCACCAAGACCACAAGAGCCCAACTAGCACCAATACCACCACCACCACCAAAACCACCACCACCACCACCACTTCCATCATCAAAACCACCACCAACACCTCCACCATCACCACCACCACCACCATCAAAACCACCACCACCACCACTAAAACCACCACCAAACCCACCACAACCACCACCACCACCATTTTCATCACCAAGCCCTCCACCACCACCACCACTATCAATACCACCACCAAAAACATCACCACCACCATCACCAAAGCCACCACTACCACTAACTCCACCACCACCACTATCATCACCAATATCTTCACCACCATCACCACCACCACTTCCATCACCAAGACTTCCACCACCTCCACGACCATCACCACCACCACCAAAAACACCACCACCACCATCACCAAAGCCACCACCAACGCAAAACCACCACCACAACAAAAGCAACCACCACCACTTCCATCACTAAAACCACCACCACCAACACCACCACCACTAAAACCACCACCACAACCAAAACCACCACCACTTTCATCACCAAAACCACCACCAAAACCACCACCACAACCAAAACCACCACCACCAAACCCACCACAACCACCACCACCTCCACTTTCATCACCAAGACCTCCACCACCACCAACACCATCACCACCACCACCAAGAACACCACCACCACCATCACCACCACTACCACCAAACCCAGCACAGCCACCACCACCACCACTTTCATCACCAAGACCTCCACCACCACCACCATCACCACCACCACCAACACCACCGAAACCACCATCACCAAAGCCACCACCACCACCAAAACCACCTCCACCACTTCCATCACCAAGACCTCCACCACCACCATCACCACCACCACCACCACCACCAAAAACTCCACCACCACCACTAAAACCACCACCAGCACCACTTCCATCACCAAGACCTCCACCACCACCACCACCACCATCACCACCACCTCCTCCACCACCACCACCATCACCACTAAAACCACCACCACCACTTCCATCACCAAGACCTCCACCACCACCATCACCACCACCACCAACACCACCACCACGAAAAGCACCACCACCACCATCACCAAAGCCACCACCACCACTAAAACCACCACCACCACCATCCCCACCACCACCACCACCAAAACCACTATCACCAAAAACCACCATTATCACCACTAAAGCAACCTCCACCACCACCGAAACAACCACCACTACCACTAAAGCCACCACCACCACAATCACGAGTCACCCACCAAGCACCTTCTATTATGAACCACCAACCACCAACCATCTACTAACATCCAACACCACCTATTCAATACTAAGACAAGAACAACCATTTGTTGCAGGTGCTTATTACTGGGTGACGAAGACCACCACCACCACCAAAATCCACCCAACACGAGGAACCCAGTAGCAACCACCTACCACAAGACACCCACCATCAGCACTCTACCAAACACCACCAACTATAAATCACAACCACAAATCACCTACTAAGATCGAAGTGAATATAGTGACACGATTAGTGCTGAACCCCCTGAGGGAGGGGGGCTAGAATACTTCCTCCGTGTCCCCTGCGTGTCGTAAGAGTCGACTGAATGGAGAGGAGCGAGGGGACTCGGAATCTTCTCTGTATTTGTTCATCCACAAAGAGTCAGATTATTTGGTGTTGACTCAGCTACAGCCCTTAGAGGGGGAAAATGGCTCATGAATATACATAGATGGAACCACCCACTAAGATTTAACGCCATGAAACCACCACCAAGACTACAAGAGCCCAACTACCACCAATACCACCACCACCACCAAAACCACCACCACCACTTCCATCATCAAAACCACCACCAATATCTCAACCATCACCACCAACCACCTACTAACATCCAACACCACCTATTTACTACTAAGACAAGAACAACCATTTGTTGCAGGTGCTTATTACTGGGTGTCGAAGACCACCACCACCACCAAAATCCACCCAACACGAGGAAGCCAGTAGCAACCACCTACCACAAGACACCCACCATCAGCACTCTACCAAACACCACCAACTATAAATCACAACCACAAATCACCTACTAAGATCGAAATGAATATATTGACACGATTAGTGCTGAACCCCCTGAGGGAGGGGGGCTAGAATACTTCCTCCGTGTTCCCTGCGTGTCGTAAGAGTCGACTGAATGGGGAGGAGCTACGGGACTCGGAATCTCCTCTGTATATTTTCATCCACAAAGAGTCAGATTATTTGGTGTTGACTCAGCTACAGCCCTTAGAGGGGGAAAATGGCTCATGAATATACATAGATGGAACCACCCACTAAGATTTAACGCCATGAAACCACCACCAAGACCACAAGAGCCCAACTACCACCAATACCACCACCAAAACCACCACCACCACCACCGCTTTCATCATCAAAACCACCACCAACACCTCCACCATCACCACAATCCACCAACCACCTACTAACATCCAACACCACCTATTCACTACTAAGACAAGAACAACCATTTGTTGCAGGTGCTTATTACTGGGTGGCGAAGACCACCACCACCACCAAAATCCACCCAACACGAGGAACCCAGTAGCAACCACCTACCACAAGACACCCACCATCAGCACTCTACCAAACACCACCAACTATAAATCACAACCACAAATCACCTACTAAGATCGAAGTGAATATAGTGACACGATTAGTGCTGAACCCCCTGAGGGAGGGGGGCTAGAATACTTCCTCCGTGTTCCCTGCGTGTCGTAAGAGTCGACTGAATGGGGAGGAGCTACGGGACTCGGATTCTCCTCTGTATATTTTCATCCACAAAGAGTCAGATTATTTGGTGTTGACTCAGCTACAGCCCTTAGAGGGGGAAAATGGCTCATGAATATACATAGATGGAACCACCCACTAAGATTTAACGCCATGAAACCACCACCAAGACCACAAGAGCCCAACTACCACCAATACCACCACCACCACCAAAACCACCACCACCACCACCACTTCCGTCATCAAAACCACCACCAACACCTCCACCATCACCACACTCCACCAACCACCTATTCACTACTAAGACAAGAACAACAATTTGTTGCAGGTGCTTATTACTGGGTGGCGAAGACCACCACCACCACCAAAATCCACCCAACACGAGGAACCCAGTAGCAACCACCTACCACAAGACATCCACCATCAGCACTCTACCAAACACCACCAACTATAAATCACAACCACAAATCACCTACTAAGATCAAAGTGAATATAGTGACACGATTAGTGCTGAACCCCCTGAGGGAGGGAGGGCTAGAATACTTCCTCCGTGTTCCCTGCGTGTCGTAAGAGTCGACTGAATGGGGAGGAGCTACGGGTCTCGGATTCTCCTCTGTATATTTTCATCCACAAAGAGTCAGATTATTTGGTGTTGACTCAGCTACAGCCCTTAGAGGGGGAAAATGGCTCATGAATATACATAGATGGAACCACCCACTAAGATTTAACGCCATGAAACCATCACCAAGACCACAAGAGCCCAACTACCACCAACACCACCACCACCACCAAAACCACCACCACCACCACCACTTCCATCATCAAAACCACCACCAACACCTCCACCATCACCACCAACCACCTACTAACATCCAACACCACCTATTCACTACTAAGACAAGAACAACCATTTGTTGCAGGTGCTTAGTACTGGGTGGCGAAGACCACCACCACCACCAAAATCCACCCAACACGAGGAACCCAGTAGCAACCACCTACCACAAGACACCCACCATCAGCACTCTACCAAACACCACCAACTATAAATCACAACCACAAATCACCTACTAAGATCGAAGTGAATATAGTGACACGATTAGTGCTGAACCCCCTGAGGGAGGGGGGCTAGAATACTTCCTCCGTGTTCCCTGCGTGTCGTAAGAGTCGACTGAATGGGGAGGAGCTACGGGACTCGGATTCTCCTCTGTATATTTTCATCCACAAAGAGTCAGATTATTTGGTGTTGACTCAGCTACAGCCCTTAGAGGGGGAAAATGGCTCATGAATATACATAGATGGAACCACCCACTAAGATTTAACGCCATGAAACCACCACCAAGACCACAAGAGCCCAACTAGCACCAATACCACCACCACCACCAAAACCACCACCACCACCACCACTTCCATCATCAAAACCACCACCAACACCTCCACCATCACCACCACCATCAAAACCACCACCACCACCACTAAAACCACCACCACCACCAAACCCACCACAACCACCACCACCACCATTTTCATCACCAAGACCTCCACCACCACCACCACTATCAACATCACCACCAAAAACATCACCACCACCATCACCAAAGCCACCACTACCACTAACTCCACCACCACCACTATCATCACCAATATCTTCACCACCACCACTTCCATCACCAAGACTTCCACCACCTCCACGACCATCACCACCACCACCAAAAACACCACCACCACCATCACCAAAGCCACCACCAACGCAAAACCACCACCACAACAAAAGCAACCACCACAACTTCCATCACTAAAACCACCACCACCACTAAAACCACCACCACAACCAAAACCACCACCACTTTCATCACCAAAACCACCACCATCACCACCACCAAAACCACCACCACAACCAAAACCACCACCACCACCACTTTCATCACCAAGACCTCCACCACCACCAACACCATCACCACCACCACCAAGAACACCACCACCACCATCACCACCACCACCACTACCACCAAACCCACCACAACCACCACCACCACCACTTTCATCACCAAGACCTCCACCACCACCACCATCACCACCACCACCAACACCACCGAAACCACCATCACCAAAGCCACCACCACCACTAAAATCACCACCACCAAAACCACCTCCACCACTTCCATCACCAAGACCTCCACCACCACCATCACCACCACCACCACCACCACCACCAAAAACTCCACCACCACCACTAAAACCACCACCAGCACCACTTCCATCACCAAGACCTCCACCACCACCACCATCACCACCACCTCCTCCACCACCACCACCACCATCACCACCAAAGCCACCACCACCACTAAAACCACCACCACCACCATCCCCACCACCACCACCACCAAAACCACCATCACCAAAAACCACCATCATCACCACTAAAGCAACCTCCACCACCACCGAAACAACCACCACTACCACTAAAGCCACCACCACCACAATCACGAGTCACCCACCAAGCACCTTCTATTATGAACCACCAACCACCAACCATCTACTAACATCCAACACCACCTATTCAATACTAAGACAAGAACAACCATTTGTTGCAGGTGCTTATTACTGGGTGACGAAGACCACCACCACCACCAAAATCCACCCAACACGAGGAACCCAGTAGCAACCACCTACCACAAGACACCCACCATCAGCACTCTACCAAACACCACCAACTATAAATCACAACCACAAATCACCTACTAAGATCGAAGTGAATATAGTGACACCATTAGTGCTGAACCCCCTGAGGGAGGGGGGCTAGAATACTTCCTCCGTGTTCCCTGCGTGTCGTAAGAGTCGACTGAATGGGGAGGAGCGAGGGGACTCGGAATTTTCTCTGTATTTTTTCATCCACAAAGAGTCAGATTATTTGGTGTTGACTCAGCTACAGCCCTTAGAGGGGGAAAATGGCTCATGAATATACATAGATGGAACCACCCACTAAGAGTTAACGCCATGAAACCACCACCAAGACCACAAGAGCCCAACTACCACCAATACCACCACCAAAACCACCACCACCACCACCGCTTCCATCATCAAAACCACCACCAACACCTCCACCATCACCACCAACCACCTACTAACATCCAACACCACCTATTCACTACTAAGACAAGAACAACCATTTGTTGCAGGTGCTTATTACTGGGTAGCGAAGACCACCACCACCACCAAAATCCACCCAACACGAGGAACCCAGTAGCAACCACCTACCACAAGACACCCACCATCAGCACTCTACCAAACACCACCAACTATAAATCACAACCACAAATCACCTACTAAGATCGAAGTGAATATAGTGACACGATTAGTGCTGAACCCCCTGTGGGAGGGGGGCTAGAATACTTCCTCCGTGTCCCCTGCGTGTCGTAAGAGTCGACTGAATGGGGAGGAGCGAGGGGACTCGGAATCTCCTCTGTATTTTCTCATCCACAAAGAGTCAGATTATTTGGTATTGACTTAGCTACAGCCCTTAGAGGGGGAAAATGGCTCATGAATATATATAGATGGAACCACCCACTAAGATTTAACGCCATGAAACCACTACCAAGACCACAAGAGCCCAACTACCACCAATACCACCACCACCACCAAAACCACCACCACCACCACTACTTCCATCATCAAAACCACCACCAACACCTCCACCATCACCACCACCACCACCATCAAAACCACCACCACCACCACCACAACCAAAACCACCACCAAAACCACCAATACCACCACTTTCATCACCAAAACCACCACCACAACCACCACCATCACCACCACCACCACCACCAACAACAACAAAATTACCTCCACCACCAACATCAAAGCCACCACCATCACTAAAGCCACCACCACAACCAAAGCCACCACCACCACCACTTCCATCACCAAAGCCACCACCACCACCAAAACCACCACCACCAAAGCAACCACCACCACCACCACAATCACGAGTCACCCAGCAAGCACCATTTATTATGAACCACCAACTACCAACCACCTACTAACATCCAACACCACCTATTCACTACTAAGACAAGAACAACCATTTGTGGCAGGTGCTTATTACTGGGTGGCGAAGACCACCACCACCACCAAAATCCACCCAACACGAGGAACCCAGTAGCAACCACCTACCACAAGACACCCACCATCAGCACTCTACCAAACACCACCAACTATAAATCACAATCACAAATCACCTACTAAGATCGAAGTGAATATAGTGACACCATTAGTGCTGAACCCCCTGTGGGAGGGGGGCTAGAATACTTCCTCCGTGTTCCCTGCGTGTCGTAAGAGTCGACTGAATGGGGAGGAGCGAGGGGACTCGGAATCTCCTCTGTATTTTCTCATCCACAAAGAGTCAGATTATTTGGTATTGACTCAGCTACAGCCCTTAGAGGGGGAAAATGGCTCATGAATATACATAGATGGAACCACCCACTAAGATTTAACGCCATGAAACCACCACCAAGACCACAAGAGCCCAACTACCACCACCACCACCAAAACCACCACCACCACCACCACTTCCATCATCAAAACCACCACCAACACCTCCACCACCACCACCACCATGAAAACCACCACCACCACCAAAGCCACCACCACCACTAAAACCACCACCACAACCAAAACCACCAACACCACCTCTTTCATCACCAAAACCACCACCACAACCACCATCACCACCACCACCACCACCACCAAAGCCACCAAAACCACCACCACTAAAACCACCACCACAACCAAAACCACCACCACCACCACCAAAACCGCCATCACCAAAAACCACCATCATCACCACTAAAGCAACCTCCACCACCGCCGAAGCAACCACCACCACCACTAAAGCCACCACCACCACAATCACGAGTCACCCACCAAGCACCATCTATTATGAACCACCAACCACCAACCACCTACTAACATCCAACACCACCTATTCACTACTAAGACAAGAACAACCATTTGTGGCAGGTGCATATTACTGGGTGACTAAGACCACCACCACCACCAAAATCCACCCAACACGAAGAACCCAGTAGCAACCACCTACCACAAGACACCCACCATGAGCACGCCACCAAACACCACCAACTATAAATCACAATCACAAATCACCTACTAAGATCGAAGTGAATATAGTGACACCATTAGTGCTGTACCCCTTGAGGGAGGGGGCTAGAATACTTCCTCCGTGTTCCTTGCGTGTCGTAACAGTCGACTGAATAGGGAGGAGCGAGGGGACTCTTAATCTCCTTTGTATTTTCTCATCCACAAAGAGTCAGATTATTTGGTGTTGACTCAGCTACAGCCCTTAGAGGGGGAAATGGCTCATGAATATTCATAGATGGTACCACCCACTAAGATTTAACGCCATGAAACCACCACCAAGACCACAAGAGCCCAACTACCACCAATACCACCACCACCACCACTAAAACCACCAATACCACCACCACCACCACCACCACAACCACCATCACCACCACCACCACCACCAAAACCACCACCACCAAAGCAACCACCACCAATAAAACCAGTACTACAACCAAAACCACCACCACCAACACCACCACTCACCACCGAAACCAACACCACCACCACCAAAACCACCACCACTAAAACCACCACCACAACCAAAACCATCATCACCAAGAACCACCATCATCACCACTAAAACAACCTCCACCACCACCAAAACAACTACCACCCCCACTAAAGCCACCATCACCACAATCACGAGTCACCCACCAAGCACCATCTATCATGAACCACCAACCACCTACTAACATCCAACACCACCTATTCACTCCTAATACAAGAACAACCATTTATGGCAGGTGCTTATTACTGGGTGACGAAGACCACCACCACCACCAAAATCCACCCAACACGAGGAACCCAGTAGCAACCACCTACCACAAGACACCCACCATCAGCACTCCACCAAACACCACCAACTATAAATCACAACCACAAATCGCCTACTAAGATCGAAGTGAATATAGTGACACCATTAGTGCTGTACCCCTTGAGGGAGGGGGGCTGGAATACTTCCACCGTGTTCCCCTGCGAGTCGTAAGAGTCGACTGAATGGGGAGGAGCGAGGGGACTCGGAATCTTCTCTGTACTTTCTCATCCCAAAGAGTCACATTATTTGGTGTTGACTCAGCTACAGCCCTTAGAGGGGGAAAATGGTTCATGAATATAGATAGACAGAACCACCTACTAAGATTTAACGCCATGAAACTACCACCAAGACCACAAGAGCCCAACTACTATTAATACCATCACCATCACCACCACCAAAACCACCACCATCACTTCCATCACCAAAACCACCACCACCACAAAAACCACCACTACCACCACCAAAGCTACCACCGCCACTAAAACCACCACCACAACCAAAACTACCTCCACCACCACCAGTTTCATCATCAAAACCACCACCACAACCATCATCACCACCACCACTAAAAGCACCACCACAACCAAAACCACCACCACCCCCTCCAAAAGCACCATCACCAAAAACCACCATCGTCACTTCTAAAGCCACTACCACCACAATCACGAGTCACCAACCAAGCACCATCTGTTATGAATCACCAACCACCTACTAACATCCAACACCACCTATTCACTACTAAGACAAGAACAACCATTTGTGGCAGGTGCTTATTACTGGGTGAGTAAGACCACCACCACTACCAAAATCCACCTAACACGAGGAACCCAGTAGCAACCACCTACCACAAGACACCCACCATCAGCACTCCACCAAACACCACCAACTATAAACCACCACCACAAATCACCTACCATGAGCTACCCACCACCAATCACCCACTAGGATCTAACACCATTAAGCTACCACCACCAATAAGAACCACAAAACGAGTGTCGCAAAGTAAAAACCACCTACCACAATACACCCATCACGAATTACCCACTATAGACCACCGACAAACAACCACCCACCACCTAACACGATCAACCACCAACCACCCACGAAGGTCTAAAACCACACAACCACCAGCAATGCCACCACCACCCAACCAAATCAAGCAGCTGTTGATTAATAATTAATGCAGTATTGGTGTATCTTTATGTCCAGGCTAAGGTCAGGCTACTGTCTTGTTTTATTACAAGATAAGTTTTAGATTGCTATATTGGAGCTTTTGTTAACTTTTGCCGTCATACTTTAAATTATGTGAAATGTATATTAAACTGCCTGCCAAGGAGCTCTTGCTCAGCAGGCTAGTGCCTCTGAATATAATGTACATATTTATTCTTGTATGTATACTGAATATTTGGCAATAAAATCTATGACTATGACTATGACTATCTATCACGAACAACACACCAAAATCCAACACCCCCTAACCACTATTAAGACAACGAAAGCCATTGGTGGTAAGTGGTTTTAACTGTGTGACCATGATCACCACCACCACCTAGACCACCAACAGGAGTCACCCAGTAACAACCACTCACCACTAGACACCCATACAAACCACCTACCACGAACAACACACGAAAAAACACCTACCAATAATCATTCACCGGCATACTAACAATAGACACCACCTATCACGAACTAACCACAACATACCACCCACAAAGATCTAAAACAACCCAACCATCACAGACCACCACCATCACCCCTACCCCCACCATTACCAAGAACCACCCAACGCATTTGCCAGATTTTACATACGAAAGCAATGCTTAAGGAGAATGATGGCCCTTATCTATACGTTTACAATATAAACAATTGAATAAATAATAAACTCTCTTTTTAATACCAAAGATTAACTATATTTATATAGGGCACTTGTTTCATGAATTATTTATCAGTTAATAAATATCAATGCAATTTTTATATTTATATATTTATTTCATTACTTACTTATTCAATTAAATATCTACATAGATCTTTAAAATACATAGGTTACTAGACATGGCATGCCTTGATGTTATACTGTGCAGATGATACACAATTTTAGTAAGTAAGGCTCCGGCATTTCTTTTATATTTGAATTCTTATACTATTTCAGTATGTTATCAATTACAATAATTAAAATGGAATGACTATATACCAATAATTTAACTAACCCAATAAGCGGACCTGTAATTCCTCTAATAAGCACATTCATCCTATGATCTTCCCAGTCATTTATATATATATATATATATATATATATATATATTATATATATATATATATATATATATATATATATATATATATATATATATTATAATATATATATATATATATATAATCATAAAAAATTTCATCTTTTTGGATATTAGTTTTGTTTTCGCATTTTTTAATTAATTTTTAAGACTCCCGTTCGGACGTAAATTTTCTAATTAGTCATTTTGGTGTTTGATTAATGGGGTCATTAACCTCATTTCAGACTTAATGACTGGTTTTGAGGCTGATTTATGATAAGTATTATTTATCACTGCAATTTATTTCATCTTTTACAAGCATTACTTTGTATATCTTTATCTTTTTCTCCTCAATTATTCCTAAATCAGGTTTTTACCGTTTTTTTCTTTCTTTTTTGCCTGATTCTCTTTTTCTATGCAAGGTCTGTGTCATTTTCTTCTTATCTAGCTCTAGTGCTTAGTATCTTTTTCTTTTCTCATCATCTTTTACTTATGCTATTTTGTTTTAATCCGCATATATTACCTACATCAGTACGTTTTTGTTTGCTAGTCTGGTTTTCTTTCTACTGTGTTTGACCTTGTTATCTTTATCTAGTTTTCCTTAATTACTTTCAGGTTCTTCCTACATCAGTTTATTTATCATTTTGTTTCTTCAAACGCCAGTTTGATAATCCTTCTTTTGTATTAATTGGTCTTTGGCCTTTTTATGATCATAACCCAACATCACTTTTTTTTTATGATTGTTTAGTTTGTATTAGTTATTACTCTTTTTCACTGATTTTGTCTCAATCAGATATTATATCCTTTTTTATTACATATTTTAATTTTTTATTTGTGTTCTTTTCCCTCTCTAGGGAATATCTAAACATCTATTTTATATTCATAATAGCTTTGTTTTCCATGAAACTACAAAGTTTTATTCCCCTTTAATATCAATTTTACATGTGTTTTAATGTGTATTAGATATACTAATCCTATGAATTCCAAGCTGATGTATTCATTTTTCCATTTTCCCCGTTGTTCATTGAGGTAAAACACTGAGCTTTGCTGTCAAAAGACACTAGTCAGAGCAAGCTGTGGTCCCTGGTAACCAAGTAAAATTTGTGTAAGACATTTTGAACTTAAAGAAAGGCCAGTAGTGGCGTCAGTCACCTTCCTCTGACAATTCTGCAGCCATAAAGAGAAAGACCATTCCACTGAATTAAGCTTGTTTTTTTTTTTTATTCAAACTCCTGAAGATACTTATCAATTATTAATCCGTTGCATATAATTCCGTACTTACTATACTTGCTGCAAGTTCTTAGTAATCTTTGTGTAGAAAACTAAAAGTACAAATTTGCACTTTCGGTATTAATGGAACTCATATATAGATGCAATGGAATGTTGATAGTCTATAATGTAGGATTATTCGTTGTTTTATACCAACTATTTCATATTTAGCTAAACATTACTAGTACTGTCCTAAAAACTGAATGGTATATTCTAGCAAATGAAATTCTGTTTAATCCTTTGCTAACTATATAAATTACTAGTTACTTTCCGACATTACTGACGGGAGTAATACTCCATGTCACTGTGATTTCTCTATTGTCATAATAATAATAATAATAATAATCATAATAATAATAATAATAATAATAATAATAATAATAATAATAATAATAATAATAATAAACCTTAATTTCCATTGCAATACAATGGGTATTCGTCTGCCGGGGCAAGCCCCAACCCCCCACTGTGGTGTCCAACCACAGCAGTACCTGCCAGGAAACAGCTTAAACTCTCGGTCTTGGACGGGAACCGATCTTTCGACCTCGTGAATGCGAAACCAGCGCGTTACCACTGTACTAGCCAGCAGGCTATGATAGAATCTAAACCTGAATCTTATAAATTGAATGAAAGTTATATTTTCTATATACGCTAATTCCTTTATAGTAACTTTCTAATTCTTCTAATTACTAGAGAATATTCAAAATATTGAAGAGAGTAACATTTATTAGGCTTTCCATCTCGAATATCTGACTATGACACGCTCTGTCCTTCTCGAAAAACCATTTCCCTTGTTTGAAGTCACAGTTGACTTGTTTCAACAGGATATGAAAGTTTCCAAGGAAATCAGTTTTTCGTATTGCTCTTTCTTTCATTTTATTATTTTATGGGGACAAACTCTAACAGAGAGAGAATCTATATATATGTATATATATATATATATATATATATATATATATATATATATATATATATATATATATATATATATATATATATATATATAGACAGACACATAGGCAGATACAGAGATAAATATCTACTTTGTCTTTTACACCAAGGAAGGCCCAGGTAGACATTTTCTAAGAGAAAGCACTAAAGATTTGAAGTCCATTAAAATCCTTAAATAGAATTAGATGCATAAACATTGAGACGATAGAAATAGAGCGGAGGACAGAACACTTTGCTCTGTCCACCCCCATCGAATAGAGATCAATAGTGACTCTTAAAACAAAAAACAATAAAACACACGCACATGTACATCCCCCCCCCACATATATATATATATATATATATATATATATATATATATATATATATATATATATATATATATATATATATATATATGTGTGTGTCTGTGTGTGTGTATAAATATATACATATGTTGTGTCCCTCCTCCCCTTTTTTAATATAAACACCACGTTTGTTTATACAGCAACTTGGAATCTCCCTTGGTTCCAGCGACTTGTCAAATGCGATGCATAGTTTTACAGATATTGATGGAGGGCATAACTCAAGTATATAATGGAATATATAGCCAGACTCTATAGCTTTATTAGCATCTAATATCATCAACGGTTTGCATAACTCGCATCTGGAAAGACAATATATTTTTCTGTGCTGGCCAATGTTTTCTAATCTCTATTTTCTACCGTAAAAACAATATAAAGCGCATTTTTCACTTCTTTGCAGATATTTTCATCTGTTTCAGTAAAGCTTCTAATAAGACGTGTATTTTTACTTCAAATTTCCCTATGACAAATCTGCTGAAAGTCTGGAATTTTTCTTAGCTTTCATAGCAACATTTCTTTTATATGAACTCTCTTCGCCTCCTTTTTTACTTAGGAATTAATTTGTTACTTGTTTTGAAATGTGCTGGGCATTTATACTTTTTCTCTTTTTATACCTTTTCCAGCATTTACCCTCTACTCAATTGCACTCTTACATTTATTATTGAATAATTTCCTGGGGTGTTTCTCCTTATACTTATCTCCATGACGGTTGAATCTAAGGCAGTCAGACTCATTAATGACCCTTCTCTTACTTGTAATCTGGATTCTCCTTCTCTTCGCGGTAAGGTATCATCCCTTTCTCTTTTCTATCGCAACTACTTTCATCGCTGCTCTGGTGATTTGGTGAGTTGCATCCCTCCCAACTGCCGAGGCCGTATAACACTCGACAAGCGTCCTCGTTTCACAGGTACTGTGTTGAAAATTGTAGCTCGCGGATTGGTCAGTGCAGGGACTTCCTTTTCCCATCTACCTCCAGACTCTGAAACTCTCTTCCTCCTTCTATCTTTCCTAATTCTTATAACCTATTTTCCATCAAAAAGTGGATCTATCGTCATCTCATGGCTTAATCCTGCCATATCTCTAGGTCCTCAGTACTTTGACTACTCTTTCAGTCTGTCCTTTTCCTTTGTGTATCATTATATCATCTCTGCCATGTCCATAACCTTTTCCTTCGTCTTAATGTTTTCTTCGTGCCCGGACCTTTACAGATGAAGACAATTTTTTTGCCTGGCTCGGTGTCACACTCATAAAAAAAATTATAAGCACACATAGAAAACATAAGACATCCACACACGTACACAGTGTCTGTTTGCACATAAACCCAGATAAACCCTCTTGAAATTTGCATAAGAACTTAAGTCCCACCAGTATGTAATGGGTCAGACACGCTTCAAAAAATACAAACACATGATTGCATTCATATACCAACGCACATATACGAGTATATACGACACATGATTTATGTATTTTGTGTAAGAAATTGCATGGTAGATTTATGCAGTCGGTCAGAAAGGAAAGACATTTTTTGCTTATTAAGACTTTCCAGGAAAATTATTTTCCCCATCTGTTTTTTTTTCTTTCTTTTTTAAAGACATATTCGGTTAATACACATTTCAGCGTATAGAATATATTCAACGAATTTTTCAAACATTTAAGTCAGTTCTAATTAGAATAAAGAAACTAATAAATAGGACAGGATAAAAATGAATGTTCTGTACTATATTCATTTAAATATATATATATATATATATATATATATATATATATATATATATATATATATATATATATATATATATATATATGTATATATATATATAGATATATAAATATACATATATATATAAATATACATATATATATATATATATATATATATATATATATATATATATATATATATATATATATATATATATATATATATATATATATATATATATACATATATACATATATATATATATATATATATATATATATATATATATATATATATATATATATATATATATATATATATATTTACATATATATATATATATATATATATATATATATATATATATATATATATATATATATATATATATATATATATATATATATATATATATAAATAAATATATATAAATAAATATATATATATATATATATATATATATATATATATATATATATATATATATATATATATATACATGTATATATATATATATATATATATATATATATATATATATATATATATATACATATATATATATATATATATATATATATATATATATATATATATATATATATATATATATATATATATATATATATATAGATAGATAGATAGATAGATAGATAGAAAGATAGAAAGATAGAAAGATAGAAAGATAGATAGCTAGATAGATATAGATACACACATACACACACGCATGTATATATATATATATATATATATATATATATATATATATATATATATATATATATAGTATGTATATATATATATATATATATATATATATATATATATATATATATATATATATATATTATATATATATATATGCGTGTGTGTGTGCATATTGTAAAGAAAACTCCTTTTTCATAATTTTTTTCTTTCATTTCTTTATCGTAATCAGAAATGGCTGGAATTTTAAAAGGTCGATATTGCTCATTTTATACATATAATATAAGATCGGTAAAAATGTGTTCAACTTTCAAGATTTTACAGATTATTACGTTGAGCAGAATTTATGTAGAGATTCTGTATATAAAGGAGAGATAAAACTCCAGATAGGAATTGTGACACATTCGTAAATCTCTCAATCTCTCTCTCTCTCTCTCTCTCTCTCTCTCTCTCTCTCTCTCTCTCTCTCTCTCTCTCTCTCTCTCTCTCTCTCTCGATGGAGGGAAGAAGCTTTCCTGTTTCCAGAAAGGTTAATAACCAATCCAGCAATGGTAACTCATACTTCTCACACCAGAGAAAACTCATTACAAATGACATCTACAATATTAGAAATTACTTGGACAAAATAACCACGCCAACAGCACTCATGTGGCATCTTCTAACTCAGCTATAATTTGCACGAAAATACATATACATAAACACACACACAAAAAATATACACACATACATAACTACGCACACACACACACACACACACACACACACACACACACACACACATATATATATATATATATATATATATATATATATATATATATATATATATATATATATATATATATATATATATATATATATATATATATATATATATATATATATATATATATATATATATATATATATATATATATATCCACTGAATTGTTTCAAACATGGCTCTGGGTATCTCATGTCTTTTTAACCATTCTTCTTGCCATTACTACTCTAGTAATTTCATTCAGTTTTTAAACACTTTCATGTTTAAGTATATGAAGCCAGAATAATCAAATATTGATAATGCAGTAAGAGCTATTTTCGCTTTTTATTATTAAAAGTGCAAATTTTAGGACTACTAGACGCGCCAACTGCTTTATATATCTTATTATTGGGGGGTATTTAAATATATCATATTATTTTGTTACACTAATCAATTTACAACTGTCATTATTATGAAGTGATTATGATTCAGTATGATTTATACTCTCTCTCTCTCTCTCTCTCTCTCTCTCTCTCTCTCTCTCTCTCTCTCTCTCTCTCTCTCTCTCTCTCTCTCTCTCTCTCTCTCTCTCTCTCTCTCTCTCTCCTCTCTCTCTCTCTCTCTCTCTCTCTCTCTCTCTCTCTCTCTTACGCTCAAAACTGAGTATTTTTTACAAAGAAAACGAATCTTCATCATTAGTGTCACTGCATGAATGGAGTGAAAGAAATTCCATTAGGATATAAAGCTCTCATGAAATTACTCTCTTCTTCTTCTTCTTCTTCTCCTTCTTCTCCTTCTTCTCCTTCTCCTCCTTCTCCTCCTTCTCCTCCTCCTCCTTCTTCTTCTTCTTCTTCTTCTTCTTCTTCTTCTTCTTCTTCTTCTTCTTCTTCTTCTTCTTCTTCTTCTTCTTCTTCTTCTTCTTCTACTTCTGAAATAATCACTTAAAAGAACCTTCATTATTCTAACACTAATTTTAGTCATATATAATGGCCAACCAATTTGGTCCTAGTATTGTAGCTGTTGGAACCCCCCAAAAAGTCAGATTAGGGCGAAGATCCCTTAGAGTTTACTGGCAAACTTCCTGGGCCAGGAATCAGTCTCATATGAAACGCATTCAGTTTAAAAACATGACGGGTCTTACTTCATACAATACAGAGTACAGTCTTTTCATATACTAGGTATTTTTAGTGTAGCGAAATGAAGTGTATTTCCCTCATACACAAGAGTTTATTTCAATAAGTAAACGAAAATTAATATCTGTTGTTTCATAAAGGTAATTCTTTTTCATGATAGACTTTGATGATTTTGAGAAAAAGGGTACAAATAAATTAAAAAATATGAACTTTTTATTTTTGTTTCTCAGCGCAACAAGTGCATAATGTCACATATGTTATAAATTTATGCCAGGATTCAGACTGGTGGATGAATTAAAGATGGGTCTTGCTGCTAGTCTCAAAAGCCTCGAAAGGATATAGGTATTTTTATATCTGTGCTACATCTTTTCTAGTCTAGACCTAGAGCAGCAGTGATGGCTGACTGATGACTGTGCCTAGAAAAGTGTGAAGTCTTGGCCTAGGCTATCTATAGACTTGGCCAGGGATTACTGACTCTCTCTGACTGAAATGACTCTTCGTATGTCTTTCCACACCTCGAACTGACCTCCAGATACATAATAAGAGGAGGTCTTTCAGTGTATTTTTGACCGATTATCTTTACACTTAGCCGAGACCTTTAACTCTATCGGCTGGTGTCGCTCTGTGGGAGGGGGAATGTCCAGCCCATATTGTACTTACATTACCAGCTTCGTTAATTGCTTTCCAAGGACTTGACCCTGGGTTATGTCTTCCCGCATTTGTCAATCATTAGCCCTTAGTTTGACTTTAGTTCCTTCTAAGAGGCTGACAAATAAATATACGACAGTGTGTTGGAAAGACTTGACAATGGTGCAGTTTTAGAAGCTGAAATACCTCTTGGTATATCTACTCTTTAAACTCTTCTTCAACTGCCTGAACTTCTTGACTGCCTGAACAGCCTGAACTCTTTGACTGCCTGACCTGCAAGAACTCTTTGACTGCCGTAACTCCTTGGCTGCCTGAACTGCCACACAAAGAGCAAGTCTCCCCTTTTTGTAAGCTTCTTCGGCTTCAGAAGGTGTAGGACTTATAGACCATAGGTCTATGCCAGACTAATTGGACAAGAAGTACACATGGACAAAGATTCCAATTCGTTTCTGGTTAAGCAAAGAGGAAAGTCTTCCAGAGCTTGACCCTTGGCCATTGGTTAATGACGTTCCCAGGGCTTGACCCCTGGGTCACGGCTTCATGATAGCTTTTCCTAGAACTTACTTGACCATCGGTCATGGCATCTGGGAAATGTCACTCGCCATTCACCAGATGGATTTTTCTTTCTCAGGTTTCTCAGGTTTAGTTTTGTGTTCCTCCTACGAAGCTGACAAAGCTAAATATGCGACACTAAAAATCTAATAAGTATAGACATCTTACAGTTCTCTGCCTAAGGCATTCGTGGTGACACATTTTAGGGTTCTCTTGCTCTGACTCGTGACTAAATACAGAACTAACTGAATGAACAAGGCTCCTCTCTTTTTCTAAGCTTCTTCAGCTTCCAAGAAGGTGGAACTTGTGGTCCCTTGGTCTATGCCAGACCAACTGTAGCAAAATTTACACATGGACAGAGATTCCAATTGGCTCATGACTGAGCAAATGGGAGGGTTCTCCGATGGTAACCACATCCTGGATGGAGAATAAGATCTCCTGAAGGAAGATCATACGTGTCCTGCATTGTGGATTGTGGTTTCCAGTTCCGGTGAGTGTGGTCACATGGGGCCTAGGACTCGATCTGTGAGGGTCTTGCTACTGGAACCTGTCCATCAATTCTTGTCATTTGCAAGAAACAGAGCCAGAAACTCCTACACTCCCCACAGCCTAACGGGAAAATACATTTTCATCCATATTCACTATTAAATATATCCAAATGTGCAAATTTGAAAAATATTCAATAACACTTAATAAGATGGCATCAATAACAGCGCGAATATCATTAATGACTGAGATGGAATACAGCAATAGTAATAAATAAAATCAAACATGGCATGATGATGCATCTTAGCAACTTTTCAAAACAGCATTAAGTAATACTAAATAGATGACATTAATAACAGAATTAATTATCCACAGTACCAGAACCGCCAATATATCACACTGAAAAAAGGCAAAGTTATGCCCTTTATTCAGTCCTACTTTTAAGGAGAGCATATGGGGCTTTTCTTATACATAAAACATATACACACACAAAATA
>JAXCGZ010017069.1:42500-55000 GCA_037179515.1 Halocaridina rubra | reverse complement strand
CAAATTTTGCTAGAATTGTCATGTTTTCCAGGCTTTGTATTTGGTGGGGTATATATACCACCGAATGACTCTCCTTATTTTCAGCCAGCTTGTTTTGGTAACCTAAGCGCAGTTGTGAATGAACACAATAAGGTTGTACTAATGGGTGATTTGAATTCGCGTGTAGGTATACCTATTCTTTATGATGAAAGTTTCAAATCATACAAATATGAAGGGGTAATAGATACAAGTGTGAATGAAAATGGGAGACAATTGCTGAACCTTTGCCGTGGCAGCACAATGGTGATAGGTAATCACCTAGTATATAAGGGTAAAAGGTTAGAAGGAGGTTTATCCTTTAAAAGAGGATCAAATTGGATATCTGAGATTGATGTATGTGTCTTAAAAGAAAATACACTGAAATATGTAAAATCTGTTGAAATGAACCAGAATATTGTAGGATCTGACCACGCCCCACTAATGGTTCAACTTGATCTTAATGATATTCAGGAAACAGTGCCATCCTTGCTGATGGAGAGGGCTTTAAATTTAGGTAGTTCTTGCTATAATGTTCAATATATTGAAAACAGTTACACAACCCGGGGTCCTTCCCATAAGAATGTAGACTTGGATAGATTCAAATTAGTCATGAATGAAACTCAGCCCCCAGAATTATTTGAAATTCATAATGAGAACATTTTTAATATTTTAGAGACAGGTAATAAGATTATCAATAATGTAGCAAGAGACTGCAGAGTTTTTCAATCTGGGGAGTTAGAGTTTAATGGATGGGATCAAGACCACCCTCGATGGAGGAGAATATTTGAAAAAAATTATCCAAAAATTATATGGAAATCTATTAACTGGAATGGCAATGTGGTGGAACCCAATGATGTGCAACCTGAAGATGTCAATTTCAAATTGCATTTCGAAAATTTGTTTAATCCTCCGACAGTTAATCCTAATCAAATCATTGATGTGTCAGACTCGCCTAATATTCCCATATTGGATGATCCCTTTACTGCTCAAGAGTTAGACATGGCAGTGCAAAGTATAAAAAAAGATAAGAGTTATATTGGAATGTGTCCTGGTTTATTTACGATGCTACCACAGACATGGTTATCCTTTTTCCTTACAATTTTTAATTTCCTTTTCTTAAATGTCCTTTATCCATTTGCTTGGTGCCACAATAAACTGATCACTCTATTTAAATCTGGGGATAGAAGAGATTGCGGAAACTATCGGGGCATAAGTATAATGAACACCTTGGCAAAAATCTATGATATGCTTTTGATGAGACGGTTAAGTTTATGGTTTAATATAGATAAGTGTCAGGCTGGAGCTCAGAAGGGTAGAGGGTGTATAGAGCAGATTTTGGCTTTAAGGTTACTGATGGATTATGCTGCTTGCAAGAAGCAAAAATTGTATATAGTTTTTGTGGATTTTAGTAAGGCGTACGACAGGGTACCAAAATATGATTTAATCGAGTGTCTCAAGTCGGTGGGATGTGGAAGGGTTATGTTGTCAGCTATCCAAAATATTTATTCATGTACAAAAAGTGTGTTAAAATCTGCTATAATAACAACATCTATAGGTATACGCCAAGGAGCTCCTACGAGCTGCATTTTGTTTGTCATTTATATGGATAAAATGGTGAGAATGATTAAAGAAAAAGTGAGAATTGATGGTTTTTTGGGAAATTTACATACTCTTTTAATGATGGATGACACGGTGATTGTAAGTACATCTCGTGAAAAGTGCATATCAAAACTTGAGGCTCTATTAGATTATTGTAATGCTTATGGTATGGTGATTAATGAAAAGAAGACAAAGTATTTTGTTGTTAATGGAAAAGACAGAGATAAAGCATCAATAGTGATAAACAACATAAAAATAGATTATTGTAAAAAGTATCTGTACTTAGGTGCATGGTTTACTGATGATGCAAATATGCACTCAGTACTTAAACAGCATGAAATCGATGGTACGGCAACAGTCAATAAGTTTAGTATATTCTGCATAAATAACATGAGTATGCCCTATGCATATAAGGTTAAAGTTTTTAAAGCTGCTTTGAGTTCTTCACTTTTGTATGGCTCTGAGAGTTGGTTCACAAGTAATTTAGCTTGCATGGAAAAACTTTATAACAGGGCAGTAAAGTGTTTATTGGGAGTGAGAAACAACACTCCAATATCCTTATGTTTAATAGAAAGTGGTTTGGAAACTTTAGTACATGAAGTTAATGAAAGAAGAAGGGGATTTTTAACCAAAAAAATGCAACAGGTTAACAATGAAGAACCTTTCTATGTGGTATTTGACATCTGCAGACGGGAAAATACACCTGGTTATCAATTCTTAAATTCATATATTGCAAATAATGTGGAAGCTTCTGCTCTAAGTGGAATAAAATCTGTAATACTGAATAAACCCGAAGGTGCCACAAAATATCTTACATATAGACAAATTTTAAATAGTCAGTTGACAGTACATAAAGTGTATAGTAGCAAAGAGTTTGTACCAGATTATTTGCGAATGGCATTCACAAGGTTAAGAGTAATGTCTCATGAGTTGCGTGTAGAGACTGGAAGGTGGAGCAGAACACCAAGAGAAATGAGAGTATGTGCTTGTGATCAAATGGCAGTTCAGAGTGAAGAACATGTGCTAATTGAGTGTCCTTTCTCCCAACCAGTGAGACAAAAATATAATATGTTAAACTATCTGAGTGTCCAATCACTTTTGAATGAAGAGCTTCATATTACCGAGTTGTGTCAGTATATTTATGAAGTACTAAAGTTGTACAGATAAGGAAGAGATTCAACCTTGTAATGAGGAAAGCATTGATTTTTTGTATGTATAGGTTAATTTGTAATATTTGGATGTATTCTATTCTTCTAACTGTATTTCAGAATTAGGCATTAAGATAAATATGATTATTTACTTTTGTTGGTAAGTTTGTGAGAATATTTGTATTGTTCTTTAGGCTAAGATTTTTTTGATGGACAAAATATTGTTTCTATTACTTATGCTATTTTGTGCAAAAAGAAAAAATTTAATATATTTTTGTAATACTTTTGTAATATTTTGTCAATAAACTATATATATATATATATATATATATATATATATATATATATATATATATATAATATATATATGTGTGTGTGTATGTGTGTGTGTGTGTGTGTGTGTGTGTGTGTGTGTGTGTTTTGAGCGCGTAATCCCACTTGTGTACAAGTGTGAAGGAGAATATTTATTCCCAGAATATTTTCTTATATAATCTTCGATAACGTAGCGGGCATGTTCTTACTTATGACCTGATGTTTGCATATGTCACCCCGAGGACATAGGAGTGTCTAAGATTTCAAAATTTCACTCACTTTCATCAGGATAAAACAATCATCCACTGAGTTATGTTCCCTACTTCATGCAAATGTCTGATAGCCTAAGCGCGTCTTCCATTCGTGGGGGGGGGGGTGAAAAGGTGAGAGAACTCCCAGAATGTCCTCGTTGCCATATCTTTCTCAGCATTCCTGGAATTCTTATTCGAGGTTCATTTTTATTACGTTATAAGACTCCAGCTACAGATTTAAACTCTGTCGCTTCCAAGATATATTTTATCATTGCACAAATCAGGTTTTAAATTTTCATAAGTTTTTTTTATATTGGGTTCCAAAGCATATTTCTTGGGTCTTTTTAATTATATGCATTGGCTGTATCACACCTTCGCTTCTCAGGATATTTTATTCTTTGCATATTCTCTGGCAGATTACAATAGTTGGTGGTAACTGGGAGGAAAAAAGTTTTCCCTTAGTATCTATATTCGTTTTTACCTTTATTGGTTGTATTTTCTTTGCTATTATCTATCTTATATGTCTTTTCTTGGATCTTCGCTATTGTCTGCATTGAGATATAATAACAACGTAATAAACTACAACGTCAGCATTTATGAAACTAGCCAGTAAATGTCTCCACAACCGCCTAGAAAATTGATAACTAACGCAGGGTCTGCGAAACTGTGTCTTCAAGTGCTTTAGTAAAAAAATTATCTTACTCTGAATTTTAATTGTAAATGGGCTGGAATAATCTCTCTCTCTCTCTCTCTCTCTCTCTCTCTCTCTCTCTCTCTCTCTCTCTCTCTCTCTCTCTATATATATATATATATATATATATATATATATATATATATATATATATGTGTGTGTGTGTGTGTGTGTGTGTGTGTGTGTGTGTGTGTGTGTGTGTGTGTGTGTGTGTGCGTGTGTGTGGGTCTATAAAGAAAGATTATAAACACATATATAAATCATATATATATATATATATATATATATATATATATATATATATATATATATATATATATATATATATTAATATGAAGACTGTATGGTTGTGCAGCTTTGATTGCTCATTAATTCTGTTCGCCAAATCCTTTAATGAGAAGGAATGGAATTGAAATGGAGCATCCATAACGCTTTGCACTTGAGGGAGTTCGCTCTTATCCCCTTCAACTGATCTTTGTCAAAGCCTAATGGAGTTCCCTTTGTAATACAAGGGCTGGATATATGTACTCTATGCAACTGCATCCAATATAGGTATATTATGAACCCATTAATGTATTAAAAGCTTAAGATGGGTGGAACATCTTGCCTCAATTCAGATATATACGAAATAACTTTGATACAGGAATTTCTTGAATTAGGAGGTTAGAGCTTTATGTAAAATTAATTTTTAAGAAGTTTTAGAGTAAAATGTAGAGAGAAGAGGGAAACAAATGAAGCAACATACGGGTGCTTTATCTTATCCTGTCCTTTGGTACTCTAGAATAAGAGTTTCAAGCTATTTTTATTCGTCTCAAGAAACACACTACAATATGAACAAAATTTTCAAACATCAACTGAGAGTTTCAGCGACATATTTGCATTTTAAGAAATCTACTTCCTGGATTACCTCAACAAGAAAGTATTTTACATGTTAATGCAGAAATATATATTGTAGAATTATTATAATAAACAAAGAAGCTTAATACCCGCGAAAAGATAAAATAAATTTATCATAAAGGAATACTGTATATAGTAGGTTCATTGGGTAGGTATGTAGTATATATACTGATTGATTCAATTTTTAAGTCACGAACTCCCTTTTCTATTAAGGTCTAGGACGGTTGCCCTCTTGCGAAAGACTTGTTTTGGCAGATGTAATCGTTACATTGAGTGTATGCCCTTAATAACCTCAGCCCATGACGCTGCGCGAACCCTCGACCTGGCGACTCAGAGTCGCGGACGCTACCATTTTGCCACAGAGACTACATGTAGTACATATACTCAATTAGTAAAATATTGTAAACAGAAATATCGTACTGAGAAACTTGATGCGGAGTAATATGTAAGTGTAAGTATATGATCGTAACTTATCTATATATATATATATATATATATATATATATATATATATATATATATATATATATATATATATATATATATATATATATAACCAAGCAAGCAGAGTATTGGTTATTGTATGACCCGAATGAGATTGGGAATTGAATTAAATGCTAAAATGAAGCCACGAGTGAGGTTGGGGAATCTGTAATATGAACATAGTGGCATTCAGATAGAATGCGTTCATCCCTAAGTATAGCAGATATAAGCTATAAGGTTGGATTCCTTCTATGCCTTCTGTGGTGTGTAGTTGGTAGCGCCTTGACTTAGTAATTATAAGTCCTAGGTTCGAGTCCCGGTCGGGGTAAAAAAAAAATGATTCATATATATATATATATATATATATATATATATATATATATATATATATATATATATATATATATATACATACCTTGGCTGTTTCCCCCTTTAATTGGGGGGTAGCCGACATCAAAAAAGGAAAACAGTTTGGGGAGAAGTTATTCTCCCCTCTACTCCCCTTCTTCTTTGACGTCTCACAGGAGGTTGGTACAAGGGGGGGGATTCCTAGTCCCCCCGCCCCGTCCACTTTTAGTCGCCTTTTACGACACGCAGGGAATACGGTGAGGCTATTCTTTGATAATGTGCCCGCCCCACAGGGCACATTTTTCGTGTGGGCGTGCACAGCAGACAGACTGCACTGGCACTCCCTCCGTCTGCCTGAGCCTTCCTCAGCGGCAGGCGGGGTGGTGTAGAATAGCAGCGGCCTTCCCGCTCCTTCTTCTTCACCCTAGCCGCGTCTCGGAGAGTGATGGTAGTATCATCTCTCCTGCCTTCGGCTCCCCAGCCTAGTGTGTGACCTATCTCGTCCACCCTAGGCTGGAGTGTAGCATAGCGGCCGGCAGCAGCAGTAACCCCAGTCGTCGCCGTCTCAATAATGTACATTTCAAAAAAAGAATTATCTCCAACAACGTATAGCACGTCTAAATAAATTATAAAATTTTCACTCCAAAAGTTTATAATTATATATACTTTCAAGAATTAAAAACAAATCAGTCTTAAAAAAAATATTATTTTTAATATAAAACTCAGCTTCCATAATATATATATATATATATATATATATATATATATATATATATATATATATATATATATATATATATATATATATATATATATATATATATATATATATATATATATATGCTTCTCTCTCTCTCTCTCTCTCTCTCTCTCTCTCTCTCTCTCTCTCTCTCTCTCTCGCTAATGTTGTGCAGCAAGAGGGTAGTATGCTTTTTTATGGTAGTAAACTTTTGTAAAACGAATGTTTGGAATTTAGATTCCTGATATTTGAAGGTACAAAATACAACACACACACACACACACACATATTTCTAAATATCACTTGTTATGTGCAGTACGAATAAATTAAATGCTTTAATGAATTAAAATTGAGAAACACGATGACAGGGCAAGGCATATATGTAAGGCCAAAGATAATTTTATTCTTTGATCTGACTCTCTTTTATTTCACGTTGCACCAATTATTATTACTCCTCTCCTCTTGTTCCTCTCCCTTCTCTTTCTATAATGTTTTTATGCTTTCTTTATATTGCTTTCTGTTTAAGTCCTTTTAACAATTAATACCTAATTGCACAACTTTTATAATAATTACATTTACTTATATAAATTTCCAATGAAAGCTTGTAAGTTCCATTCTTTTTATACTCTCTTGTCATTTATCGAAACCATTATTAGTAAAAAGTGTAAAAGTCTTTATATTTTAAATAAATTTCCCTAAGATTAATTTGGCGTTTTTCCATTACCTTCGTATAACACGTGCTATAATGGGTCTTTCCTTGTTTTACTTGAATGAGTAATTTTTATTCCCTCGTCCATTCCCATTCATTCACATCCAATGCATTGTTTTTTTCTTTCGTCCCCTCTTCGGTAGAATTTCTTACCCTCTTGCAAGCTGCAGTTTTTTTCTATAACTTTTTCTTATTTCATTCATCGTTATTTTACTCACACTGAAGCAAGCTAGCTCAGAGCATTGCCTGTCCCAGGCTGTGATAAATGGAGATTGTTGCTGTTCGGGAGTGCAACCAATCGTTAAATTTCTTAAGTAAAATCAAACCACAAACTTCCAAGAGGGTTTGAGGAACACACACACACTCACACACACACACACACATATATAATATATATATATATATATATATATATATATATATATATATATATATATATATATATATATATATATATATATATATATATATATATATGGGAAGAATTTCACTTAACGGTAAAAACTGAGTAAAAACCGAAATTTCTAAAGTCTACAAGTAGGTTGATTTTATTGACATTTTTTAAAATTTTGCACAACTGCTGTGAAGACTATTTTTTCTTCTTTTTTTGAAAGGTACACTTTGTTACCATCTACGTTATATATAAAATAAAAAAATTTGTGTCAAAATAATCTTTTATATCCTAAGTAATTGTTGCACTTCACTGTCGTTATGAAAGTATCCAAAAAATAGCAAATTTTTACATGTTCCGCAAGTCTCTTCTCTTAATCCGTTTAAAAAAAAATGCTATTTTTTTTCAATTTATTTTACGAAGCATGCATTAAAGTATCTAAAAAGTGTATATGCATTTTTTTTGGGGGGGTTAATACAACGCTTACCGTAATTTGGAATGTCTTACTTGAGCAATGAAGGAGACTCGAGACCCCGAGTTTGCAAATATTGGCGATGAATGTTTATTTACACTTCTTCAGTAACACGTTTCTCTCTCTCTCTCTCTCTCTCTCTCTCTCTTCTCTCTCTCTCTCTCTCTCTCTCTCTCTCTCTCTCTCTCTCTCTCTCTCTCTCTCTCTCTCTCTCTCTCTCCTCCTCTCTTTCGTATACAGTATATAAACACGGAAGCTACTACTAACTGAATATGCGATAAATGTATTTTTTATAAAAATTCAAAGTTGGAATTTCCAAAACTATCCGAACACGTTTTCAGTGTGCATTTATATCTTAATATACTTTATGTATTCCTCCCTTTTGAACATATACCTCACATTAACCAAAAACTCTTATATCACAGTCATATAATAAATTCTTGCCCTGTGTCTGCAGTGGCATCTTTATAAGACTTAATCTGCGAAGTCGCTGTTATGTTTACATTGGACAAGTTACAAGAGTTAATAGATATACTCAACATCCTATGGGTACATAACATTTATGATGATATCAATATATCCTAAATGTATCTCTGAAGAAATCAATATATCCTAAATGTATCTCTGAAGAAATAAATTTACTTTATTGATGTATTATTGTGTTAAATTTATTAATTCGTTATCCACGATCCTCACTGTTTCTCTTCGTCCACCTTCTCTCGAGTTCATCTTCGCTGCTGCTGTCATATCCAGAGATCGACTTTTTCAGCTCAGATGTCATAGTTACAATAGATTGATCTCGGATTTGTCGTTTGTTTTTCTGAATTTTTTTCTTAGTAAATTAAAGTTCATGTAAGAGAACTATTTTTTGTCGTTACATGAGGATTAATAAAGGCAAGAAATAAGTGTACTGGATGGAGTTTCAATCTCTCTCTCTTTGTAGGGTTACATGTATACATCATTTCTTACAGCTTCGACAATTTCTAGATACAATGAATATCAGGTAAGCTTGTATGCTGATTCTATACAACAGAGAGAGAGAGAGAGGAGAGAGACTGAATGCATAATCAAGAATATTATGCTATTCACTGAAAAGAAAAATGTGATTATAAACTGTAAAGACGAACAGGATGTCGTAAACATCTTAAGATATTCCTCTGTGGTAGGGGATCAGTAAAAGATAAAACTATTTCTCTTTCAAAGACTCTCTCGAGAAGACAAAGACGAATGGCTGCTTAAGTTGGTAATTTTTTTCTTTTTTATTATAACTTGGACGGCCTTTTTCACTATTGAAAGTATTTTCACATCTGATAAATTCTTCACAACAATGAAGTTATTTGTAATAAATACACAATGTTCTTGCGTCACGAGCATCTAATGTGACGATTTGCAAGTGCAGTTATTGCCAACATAGTCATGCAAATATAATGGTATCGTTAGTTACGTGAATATATTTCCAAAAAAAATTTCTTCGTTTGATCATCAATCCAATAGATATCACTATATATTTTTACTCCTAATGAAAATTGACTAGATATACTAATATACTGCTAAATAGACCTCCGCTCTGGAAATATGCTATACAGTTATTTCAATAGAGCAACTAGTATGACTATCATACTGTGTGTTCTGGTGCATGTTAATACGCGTGGAGTGGAGAGTAATGTTAAAAAACAAGATTATAAGTGAATGTAACGAAAGCATTAATACAATGAGATTAAAGGATATCTTAGCCATCCTCACCTGTTGTTTCAATTGTTATTCAGAAAGACAGCTTCAGATGGGAAGGAACTGTCAGATTTCCGTTCCATGTGCCCTTTCATTTATTGCCGGTGATATGGCAGCGCCTCCATCCTCTTTGAAATTTACATAATATCTAAATCATTCAATTTTTTCCTCTGCGATATATAGGGACAAAGGTAAAACTGTAGCGCCGTCCATCCTCTTTGAAATTTGCATAAAATCTAAATCATTCAATTTTATCTTTTCGAAAAGAAATTGAATTATATATTTATGTAACCATATATGTAATGTAACGGCATAAGTTACATATACACATTGAGAGATCCACATTATTATCTTCTCTCTCTCTCTCTCTCTCTCTCTCTCTCTCTCTCTCTCTCTCTCTCTCTCTCTCTCTCTCTCTCTCTCTCTCTCTCTCTCTCTCTCTCTCTCTCTCTCTCTCTCTCTCTAAATTCCCTATGGAATGAGCCACTCCAGTGAAGAGATATTCCATCTTCGTCTAAAGATTCCCATTGGTGAGTGAATTTCAGCTGGAAATTCTATTTTAGAAATTATTATTGAAAGAAGTACAAATAAAAAGTCTTGTATATATTTATATATATTTGCTCCCAAGAATGGCATTCATATAAAACATCCGTAATTTATGATGTGTTCTTATAGGATTAAACTGATTTCATATTATTGTCTTGTGGTAGGGAGTAATGTTACTTTGTTCTTATCAGTGGTTGTTTAAAGTAAATAAAACAATGGTTACAATACTATTTTATTTTTATTTTGGGGTAAATAAATAATTAAATAACTAAATAAATAAATAAATAAATAAATATAGATAGATAGATAGACAGATAGATAGATAGATAAGCGCACACATATCCACACATGTAAGGCTTCCTAACAACTACCAGTTAATGGAGTAGTCTCGAACTTTCATTTCCTATATTACTGACATCGGGAAGACTACGTGACAGAATTTTATCAAAGTTCATTAAAATTTAAAGATATGAACAAAACTTCTGAATGAAGAACAATTTGTAAATAATGTATGCATGGCATGTAAATAATATGACTGAAGATAATAACACCTTTCCAGTTTAAAATATCAGGGCTAACAAATAAGTGGTTCCCTGGTTTGATTCCCAGCGATGGTTCATATAGCTTTTCTTCGTCAGAATCTATCGGAAAAAAGAATTCGGCAATACTGAGTGTCTAATAGTAATCCTTGCTAGTTAATACTTGTGTGTGTGTGTATATATATATATATATATATATATATATATATATATATATATATATATATATATATATATATATATATATATGCATGTATATATATATATGTGTGTGTGTGTGTGTGTGTGTGTGTGTGTGTGTGTGTGAGTGTATGTTAGGCAGTAATGAAGTAGTATCTTACGGGCAACAGTGCCCGTTTCCTGCTTCTGTTATACAACAAAAATCTTTTCATATATATATATATATATAATATATATATATATATATATATATATATATATATATATATATATATATATATATATATATTCTAATATTCTCTCCCCATTCTATTACTTGATTTATACTTTAATAGCATCTCAAATGTATGTACAAACCGAGACGCACAGTGATAATATTTCGTAGAAAATATAATTATTCTCACTGATACTTATACCTGCGGTTTCCTGCACCTGAGTGTATGTCTCAGTACTTGAATGTAAGAGCAATTTGATAATTAAATATCGGATTTCGTAATTTGATGTAAGATTGATCTGCAGTGTAATTATCATCAGTGATGCAGTTATATCAGGAATTGTAATTATGGCTTTCATGTGTGTGTGTGTGTGTGTGTGTGTGTGTGTGTGTGTGTGTGTGTGTGTGTGCATTTTACTGCATAGTGAAGGACAGATATGAAAATACCTTTCATCATGCATGTATCCATAATTAGGGTAGATAGTTTTAATATTAATAGTCAGTTCCATTGACAATATCTTTGGTGCATGTGGGTGCGTTTGTGCGTGTGCGTAAAACATGCATTTAGGAAAGCTAAGTACTTCCTAGTTATCGCGTCTTCCATTTGTATTCTTCCATATTCACAAGGGAGTTCGTTAAAGTGGACGAAGTGGCTGGGAGTATTGGACGAGTCATTCCATTATTGTATCTTCTCGATTCCAAACGTATCCAAGCAATAGTATGTCCAAGATCACATGATGGTAAGTTCTTGGGAAAAAATGAATCCGTGTTCAAAGAAAAGTAATTTTGTTAATTTTAGCATAGCCTACGTGAATGAAACGCGTAAATTCAAGTCCCAAAATCTATTGAGTATAAAAAATCACATTAAAGCTAAAATTTCGAATTCAGTATTCTCTATATGTGGCACCTTAGCTCAAAACAGGGCAAACTCTGTAAATGACAGCAGCTGTGAAAATGGGCTTTGGGAAATGGAAAAAGAAAAACTGTGAATATCGTGAATAAAAAATTAAATATGTATAAAACAACAAGAGTAAAAAAGAAAGTACAATTATCTTTATTAATTTATCTCGGTTATATTTATATCTCTATAGATACTATGTATTCATAGAGTATTGAATATAGATAATAATTCTATAAACCTTTCCATTGTATATCTGACAGCTGTTTAGCATATTAAGGGTGATAAAGTTTCCTATTGTATGCACAGGTAAGGCATTACTCATATGAATTACACA
>JAXCGZ010017069.1:30000-37500 GCA_037179515.1 Halocaridina rubra | reverse complement strand
TCTCTTCTTCTTCTTTGAAGATGTCGTCTCTTTCTTTTTTCTATCGACTAAGGTCATGAGACTCATTAACGACCCTTCTCTTACTTCTAATCTTGATACTCTTTTTCTTCTCTGAAGATGTCGTCTCTTTCTCTTTTCTATCGATTATCTTATTTCTCCTTTTCTCTCTTTTTTCAAATTCTTTATGAGAATATATAATATATGAAAGTATGAGAAGCCAAAAACCTGAACAGCAGAATGATTAAACTTCAAAAAATACGATTAAACCCGCATAATCTTAGACCAACAAAATAGAAAACTTTTGTGAAAATGTGTTTGCATAGGATTTTCAACTCCCTTGGGCATCTGTTTGCGGCACTTGTCTAAGTCCCACAACAGCCTATGACCCCCAGTCTTTCAGGCCCGATTTCTTAAACAGTGTAAACCTAGGATACCATATTGGTAGTTAGCTAGACACAAACAAATGGATATCATAGGCCCGATTTCTTAAACAGTGTAAACCTAGGATACCATATTGTTAGTTAGCTAGACACACACCTATGGATTTCATAAACGCGACTGATGCGGTTCTGTGTATGGCTAGGACCCCCTATACACTGAACCGCGTCAGTTGCGTTTATGAAATCCATATGTGTGTGTCTAGCTAACTAACAATATGGTATCCTAGGTTTACACTGTTTAAAAAATTGGGCCTTCGTGTGGGTGGAAAGTTACCAACCATGGTGGAAAATATTACTGTTGGTATGAATAAATAACCCTAAGTATTTTTTTTTTACGTAATTTATTCTGTCTTGCTTAGGCGGTGGGCTGAAGATAGTCAGAGATTGTGAAGCCATGTTTAAGATATGATCACAGTCTGGTAAAAATATGCTTGCTGGACATGATGTTTTATCTATAGGACAGTAATTCTCTCCTTCTCATCACTAAGGCTGCGGCCACACCAAACGAGACGAGCGGGGAGGTAGCATGGAGCGATGCCTGGCGAGATCAGCGTCATCGCGATGCCTGTCCAAATAGGAAGCATCAACGTCACCAATAATTTGTTCAGTCGACATGATGAAAATGATGAAAATAGCTAGGGATGTCGCTAGGCAGTGTGCGTCATTTTGGAACATACTGTATCGCGTAGCGTTAAGCCACCCACATATAATTTAATGAGTTTCATCATGTCGCGTCATCCCTCCCCGCTCAAGCCTCCCCGCTCGTCGCTTCTGGTGTGACTGTATCCTAGGAGATTCTAGTGAAGAAATGCTAAGCGAAACAGCTTACGATTTTGCATTAAGGGTCTCACGTGTTTCGGGTATTGATCCACGGAAGTACTAAACTTCATAGAATGCATCTTTTTATGATTGCATCCCTGCAGGAAAAGCAGTAATAAAAAATAATTTGTACATAAATAACACTGAATATGTTTTACTTCTAGCTCTGTGTTCATATAAATAATGTACTACTCGTGTTCAGCTTACCAACTTGTTTTCCTTACTCTTACCACGAGTTACTTCCCTTTTGTCTACTGGGTGGATTGCTCCCCCAGCGCCAGGATCATTACAGTAGAACATATATGTAAATAGGAAAATAAAATAAAATCTAAGTAAGAATTGCTGGAAAGGGAGAAAACGCATTGTGGTGTGAATCAAACCCTTATTTTATAACGATGTCTCATATCACGGTTGACTGGAGTTGTAACTCAAAAGAGGAAAATAATGGTTTCTAAGAATTGGTTTTATTTTGTTGTTGTGGGTTTCATTTATATGTTTTTTTCTAGTATCATTAGGCCGGGTTGGAGTTCTGTCTATAATGTGTGAATTTGTGGTATATTTAGTCATTCTGATCTTAGCTGGAATGTTATTGGAATTGAAGGTTTCTCCTATACTTACATACATACATAAACACACACATATATATATATATATATATATATATATATATATATATATATATATATATATATATATATATATATATATATATATATATTGTGTGTGTGTGTGTGTGTGTGTGTGTTTGTCATGCTATCTCTGCGTATTTTTTTTTTTTACTAAGCAAAGGCCAATTAATCACTCACGCAGTCTATTTATATATCCTCATACATACCAACCAATCAGTTACCTTCTACCTGTCTGTTTGTAAGTCTATCTGCCTGTACACGTGTCCATCTGTCTGACTGTCACTATATAAGTAATTCTATCTATCTAATTTTCTTATATACACTCATGTCTAACGCTCTATGAATATTACTGTCATTACAGGAAGCTTGAATAGACACACTGATATATTTCGTCATCAGAACAGTGAGTACCTCTTTTTATCTATTGCCATTTCCAAGTATGGCTTGCATTAGATCAATGTCTGCGAATGAAAACAGCTTTGTTGGGAATATCATAAATAAAGAGCAAGCACACAGGTTTCTTCGAATGTCTTTTATTTTTGAATTTATAATAATTTGATGTTCTATGGATTCAAAGGTAAACATAAACGGTTTCAAATACTTGATTTGGACGATCGTGTATCGGCTATTATTATTCATTTGCCACCGTTGAAGTCATTTATAATCAATACCTGAGTATCTGATACCAGAGTCTCTGACAGTGGTTTCGTATACTATAGCTGAGAACAAAAATGCAATTGTTAAATTATCAAGAAAAGGGTCTTTTCAGGACATAGTTCGTTTCTTCTTCTTTTTTTTTTAGGTATTATTACATATTAATATTCTAGGAATTTCAAAAGCAAAGAAAACTCAAAGTAATTCTTTTTTACATGGGGTCTAATTATATTGCTAATTAGAAGCATTTCATTGCTTAGGTTACTCCTTGGCATGAATATTAGGATTTCTGACTAGGGATTCTCTTGTTCCAGATGTTGCATTAACCTTTTTTTAATGGATATTCTATCATCCCGTTATTTGGCTTATATCCAGTGATTACATACTTCTATGTATATATAGCATTGCATATATATATATATATATATATATATATATATATATATATATATATATATATATATATATATAGAATTTCTCTAAGCAACTAGTATGTGTCATTGCCATCAAGTCCATTGAAGATTCGTCTTTCAACGGTTTTCATCATCACTTTGTCTGCATGGCTAATGTCTTGCGTGAATGGTTCGCCTTTGAATACGAATATCGCATCTTTATTCAAACATTTTTTGCAATTCTGTGGTGAAATGTAAGTCTTTCAGAAGAGCAACATATCAATTGAAGATGGTACTGAATAATACCTCTTGGTCACATTCTGTAATTCTACCCCAAGTTTAGTATTGAACAAAAAAATATGAGCTTGACATTTTGTGGTATATAAGCCATTGGCCTCTGGTGGGTGAGAGTATTGCGAAAATATTTCCCATTATCGTGCACGTGCTGTTAAAACCATAAACGGCACGATGCATTATATATAAAACACTTTTTTATTTTTAGATTCTCCACCCACTGGTGGGTGGAATGGGTCATGGATGACCCATAGGGCGGTCGCCAGCCGGCACAGGCCCCAAGCCCCACTGTGTTGCCCAGCCACAGCAGTAACCTCCCCAGTAAACAGCTGAAACTCTCTTGCCTGGACGATACGCGATCCGTCGACCTATAATAAAACACGAATAATTCACGTTTATCATAAGAAATTATTTTCAGTATTTTCAAATATTACTTACTTTATTCTAAGCTATTATGGCTTCATTGCTTATCATTAATACAGAAATTTTACCTTTACCAAATCACCATAAGAGAAGGCAACGATTTACTGTATGCATTCATCATTTCTCATGTTATTCATATAAATATTTTCTTCTTCTTCTTCTTCTTCTTCTTCTTCTTCTTCTTCTTCTTCTCCTTCCTCTTCTTCTTCTTCTTCTTCTCCTTCCTCTTCTTCTTCTTCTTCTTCTTCTTCTTCTTCTTCTTCTTCTTCTTCTTCTTCTTCTTCTTCTTCTTCTTTTTCTTCTTCTTCTTCTTCTTCTTCTTCTTCTTCTTCTTCTTCTGCAACAGCAAATTCGTCCTTGTTTATATGCATTACCTGTTTAAAAAAATTGCTCTTTTTCATACTTGTAGCCAATGCAAAGTTTTATAGTCAGGTTCCATTCTTAACACCAACTCTCTTGATTAAAAAGAATTTTGGATCTGTAACGCGTTGAAATAACTTGACATAGAAAATTATATAAATATAAAATTAATGTGAAAAAACATTATGAAGCATGAAATTTCATAGATTAAATATTTTCTAAGTCTACTCTCCATATATATATATATATATATATATATATATATATATATATATATATATATATATATATATATATATATATATATATATATATATATATATATATATATATATATACATATATATATGCATGTGAGTGTATGTATGCGTGTGTGTGTTATATAAGTATATGTTAATAGTATAAATGAAATAATATTGAAAAATCGAGTTGTAATGTAATTAACTCGAAAGGAAAAACGAAGAAGTGAAAATGAAAGTATATGAAATATCTCTAAAATGCTAAGTATATATAAATCTTGAATTTTTTGAATTGGATGTCAAGCAAATTGGCATTATCCCTTTCCGTGCACTGCAAATAGTGTGAAAAAAGTAACGATTGTAAATAGGAAAGTATTGAAAAATATGACAACTTCAAGGCTTGAATTTTCTTGTCAGGAATGCAGTCATAGTGTTCCTGTATCCCTTATTTGTTCTAGAATTAATATGATATGAATCATTTTGGAAAGAAAATTGCATTAATGCATGATAAGAAGCCTTGTCTAAGCTTGACATTAATAAGGAATAATGCTCTCACTTTGCCTTTGTTGTTTTTCTATAATCTGTAAATGTGTGTAAGAAATAACAGCGAAAACAGAAAGGAATTGAAAAAAATATAGATGTTACGAGGTACATACTTTCTCACCAAAAGGCCATGGACTACATTCGAAAAAAAAAGCTAACAAATATTGGGAGAAACAATATACTTCCAAAACATACAATTATATTTTAGAAAGTTTTAATTGGAGGTCTGTGCATCAGGTGAAGGAGGACGTCCATATTGAAATCTCTTGTATTGGAAAAAGCTCACTAGACAGAATGTATATGAAATTATTTTCAAAATTTTTCAAATAGGCCTACCGGCAAACTGTATTGTGGAATTAGTTTTTAATGACTTTTTTCAGTTTTATTCCATTTTCCCGAAATTACAATAATTTGTACATGGCTGGCGTGGATGCTGAAAGCTTTATTAAACATTCTGAATTTAAGAAATCGGTTTTTCCAATTTAACATCAAAGATTTTGAAATAATTTGAAAATTTTATTTCTATGACTGTGACACCAGAACAGGGAAATAAAATTGCCCTCATCGAACCTGGGCACAAAGAATACATAAAGCAAAGAGAAACAGAAATGGGGAATATTGTGACTTGTCAATCGTGAAGGGATAATAAGAGATGTGTAACGAATATAAAAAAAAAAAAATTCGGTGTTGATGTGGGCATAGAAAAAATATCCGTATCTGAAGGAAAACTTAACAACGAGCTGTCCTTGGCAGTTCTACATAAGTCCAATAGATCTTCAGCTGTAGTATCGCAACGGACGGCTGGTGCCATGTCCCAGCCTACTACATGGAAAATGCTACACTATTTACCTATTTGCACACGCTATGACGTAATTCATTGTAGTTAAGATATAAAACTTACTTTAATTCAAGAGGATTCGAAAAAATATCATTATTTGTTAGAAGACTGTCTTGTGGCAAGCGATTTTCGAAGTGATTCTAGCAGTATTTGCTGTATATGTAACGCACTGGCTTCGCATTCACGAGGTCGAAAGATCGGTTCCCGTCCAAGACCGAGAGTTTAAGCTGTTTCCTTGCAGGTACTGCTGTGGTTGGATACCACAGTGGGGGGTTAGGGCTTGCCCCGGCTGACGAATACCCATTATATTGTAATGGAAATAAAGGTTTATTATTATTATTATTATTATTATTATTATTATTATTATTATTATTATTATTATTATTATTACTGCATATGGTATTAATGAATACTATAGATTTAGGAAATACTATATATTTACATTAACTTTAGGTTCTCGAAATCTTTATTATGCATATATATATATATATATATATATATATATATATATATATATATATATATATATATATATATATATACATATATTATTTCTTTGCTCCACAACTTGTCTAACTGCAAAAAGCCTTATATCATGAATACAGGAAAGCGCCTTATTCACATTTTTGTCAGTTTTTAAAATATATTTTTCTGCACCGTACTCCTAACTCCAAATGGCATTACTCAATTATCTAAATTTAATGACACATTTGTTCCCCAGATTTCCCTGTTAAGTTTTCACACGCTTTAACTGACATTGCAAGGGAAACGAAAAAACACTAGTCTAAGAATAGTTCTGTATACTGATATTCATATTCTTATGATTCTGATGGTAAGAGATTTTATGCTATCTAGAAGTCAAACTATCTCATTACATTACTTAGCGACTTTCTAAAACTTTTTAATATTTTTGGGAGGAGCAACTGCACACTTCGATATTTTTACTCTAACTTAACATAATCTAACCTTACTTGAGTCTTTCATTATTTTCGTTTTGACGTTTGGCTAGGTAAAGTAGGTTAAATTAGGTTAGTTAAATTAGACTGGTTAATTTATGTCAGTCTGCAGTATAGTGAAGATAACCAAAGGGAAACATTTATCTTTCCTTTTTATATATGGGAACAACATAATTACAGTTTTCCATTAAAAAGTTAAATAAATGCACAGGAAACAGTCAATTTTTCCGTGCCTACATTTGTACTTTTAACGCCCCTACTTATCTAATATTTTTAAAAAATTTTAAGTTTGTTTTACTGACCTTTGTATAGGTAGTAATATTTTACTATTATTTATATTCATCCTGTCCTTTGAATTGAAATTCGGAGAGACAGTATGTCTTCTGAGGGTTGGCTTGCTCCAGTATATGTCACAAGGAACAAGTAAAAGTTTAATTAATCGCTGACTTTACAGAAATTTCGTAAAGTTCTTTTCAACTTAGTCAGAATTCTTTTAAAAGTGTCTGAATGTTACTTAAATGGATCACAATGTCATGATATTTCTCAGAAAGATGGCTGTGATACGCTTGTAGAAAGTTTCCAAGACTGTGACAAAAAACTGCAGAAGAAAAAGGCTTTCAAGACAGATACATAGGCAGGCAGACACCCAAGCTGGATGGCAGGAAGACAGCCTGGAAAGCAACAGTTACATAGATGAGCTGAATGTGGTTTAGGCTCTTTTTTTATATATGAGTTTATGTGAATAAAAGAGGTGGATGAAGAGAAAAATGAGAAAAATCAGCACGCAAAGTAACTATTAACAGCAACATCTCTGCCTTGTCCTTAACCTTTTTCTTTTCCTTCTTCTTCGTGTTTTCTCGTGACCGGACTTTAATTGATGAGGGTATTTTTTGCCTGTCCCGGCGTCACACTC
>JAXCGZ010017069.1:0-22500 GCA_037179515.1 Halocaridina rubra | reverse complement strand
GCTGTTTCCCCCGTTAATTGGGGATAGCCTACATCAAAAAAGAAAACAATAAGGGAATTACTTTGCTCTATGGGCAATGACGAGGGAGCTAGCGACCGTTCAGATGGCACTGCTGGAGTGCCACAGCCCATCCTCCCGGCTCTTCCACAACCTGTGTCGCTTCACAACTGCCAACTCCCCTACTACCCTACCACAGGGCTACCTCTTGTAAGATGCAGCCCCGTAGTAACAGCAGATGCCCATCAGAGCTGCGTCACAATCGTTCGCCACTCATTCCTATTCCTAGCACGCTCGCTTGCTTCCCTCACATCCATCCTCCTATCAGAAGATAATGGCTTAATAGCTTAATAAACATCTTAGTGGTTAGGGGCTGATGGAATGGTATTTAGTGTGTAACCATTGTTGCTTGTTACATAAAGGGTGTTATTATTATTATTATTATTATTATTATTATTATTATTATTATTATTATCATTATTATTATCATTATTATTAGTAGTAGTAGTAGTAGTAGTAGTAGTAGTAGTACTAGTAGTATTATCATATCCTTATAGTGCATGCTACTAATGCAGATTTGTAGGAACACATGCAAGTAGCTACTAACACCAACTGTATTTTATATTTTTTGAAGCTTGAGAACTGACTGTTCTTGGTCTGTGAACTCTTATATATATGGATCATAAATTACTGTTCTATACTTCCATAATTCTCCAGTTATGATTTTCTAGAACTATATACTTTCTTTACTTGGCTTCTGGTAAAATTATGAGTTTGTGTCTCCTGTCTGTAAATATAAAACGTTGTGTTGGCTGTTAATGGACAATTGTTGCTAATTGATACGATCACTGGCGCTCTGCTTCTGAATTATTTTTATGTCTTTTTCTATTTTATCTTGTGATTATCAATTCTTTTTTCATTCTTTTCTCGGTATCTTTTCCTTGAAGATATTATTTCAAGCTATAATCGTATTTATTTACTATTCTTTTAATACTTTTACTTTTAGTCAAACTTTTTTCGTAACGAAAATGTTAAGAATTCGTTTTATGCAGAGAAGAGAAGTTATTGGTTTGGGTCACTTAGCTTTAATGCTATAAAGGAAATTTTTCTGCTACTTACCAATGTTTGTTTATTCTCTTCACTGAAACGCTCATTATTTCCGTGTTAATATTATTGATTTTCATTAGAAAATTTAAGCCAATCTAGGAATAAAAATAACAAAAAACCAATTGAGATTCATAGCCTTTTCTCTTTGCAGCTTTAAGCCTATATGTTCTTTAATATTCCATATTGGATAAACACATTAAGCAAGAATGAAAAGGTTTGAGAGATTACTTTCACTCATTATGATGGTAGAGAAGGGTTGGAATCTCTTAGCTCAGAGGGTGAGAAAGAAGATTGATTATCGTCTGTATATTGCCTATAACCGTACGAGCTTTCCTGAAACCCACAATGGATCGATTATTCATATGAAGGCCTGACGCTTTTGACCTCCATCATAGTAGACCATTTCTTGGCTTCGTCATTTTCTAGATTTTGCACTATTAATCATTTGAGCAGTGTTTGAAGTAATTATATTCACTTTGTGGTCGGCCATGACTCTGCAAAGCTTTCAGAATCGAATCTTTTATGATTGTTGCTATAACGTTCCCCTCAGTTTCGTCTATTATTTAGAAAAATTTAATAAAAATTTGAAGATGAAATAGTTGTTTATTTTTTATAGTCTTCTGTTTTTCCAAGTTTATACCTCTAGCTTTGGGGATTCGATACTGGTTCAATTAGCTAATAAAAGAAGGCAAGTAGATGGAATCATTTGTATGATTAACTGCAGAGTTTTGTCATTATTATTATTATTATTATTATTTTTTTTTATTATTATTATTATTATTATTATTATTATTATTATTATTATTATTATTATTATTATTATATTATTATTATTATTATTATTATATATTATCATTATTATTATTATTATTATTATTATTATTATTATTATTATTATTATTATTAAAGAAAGGAGAGAGAATATCAAGAAGACTGGCGATATCTATATTTAGCAGTTATATGTAAAATGTAGAAATAACTCCCATTTTTCATTTGGTTGCATACGATTACGTCAGATAAAAGTCTGGTTTTTTTTTCATTGTTTAGGTGGTAAGATTTCTTTGCCAAGACACCGACTTGATTAATCTTGACAGGGAAGAGGTTAAGGAGACATACTGGAGACGTATTTAAAACTTTATAATATTTCTTTTTCATATGCAGCTCCTTGGGTACTCATAAGTTGAGCAGAGTACTTTCGGTAACAGGCTCTCAGTACCCAGAAACCTATCATAAAAGAAGTTTTGACTCATTGTGAATCGCATTGTTTTCGACACGAGATATATACTGCGTGCATTGCAGATTGCAACACAGTGGCATACAGAATTGCAAGTGACTCCTCATATGGAATTCGGCAACTTTTAGTTACACATTTGAATTTGAAAATATGATACAAAAAAGAAAGAAAGAAAGAAACTGGAAAAGCAGATGTAGGTTTTGAAATAACAAAATTTATATATTTTTTTAAATTAACAGGTAGAATTTTTCTAATATTATTGTTATTGTTTAAAACTAGCTAAGTTTTAGTTAATATGTTTAGTACTTAAAAGTTTTGAAAGATGTAGAGGGTTGAAGATTTTACTAGAAAAGAAAAGGAAAAGGTTAATTGCTATGAAGACAATTAAAAATATTCTTTAATTAAAAGGGAAAAACATAATGTAAGGATATATAGTGTTGACTGATGTAACACCAATCATATAGAGAAAGATAACTTAGATAACAGTACTAAAGGAATAATCTTAACATAGATACTAGTTAAATAGGAATAATTTTAACTTAACCAATTACCTGAGTTTGCATATATGTCATAAATGAATAATTCCTTCTTTTTGAACACTATTTATAAACGAATCATTCTTAATTCTTATGCCAGTCAGAAAGGAATAAAAAACTCGTTTATTAGTCATAGAGATCTAATTTTATTTAAGGCAATAGACTATCAGAGTTTATACTTGCCAAAGAGAATTAACATCAATTAGAATAGGTGACAAATTGAATTTGTAATAGTCAAATTGAATTAATTATTAGTACTGTCAAATAGGACCGGATTTTGCCCTGCATAAAACCATCGCCTCTTTGGAAATATGGCAGGCGACATTTGTCATTCATGGAAAAGGACTCTGCCGTGAATATCTCTGCATGTTAAGTGGAGGGACACGCATGAAGCAACCCTAAATCACACTTATTATTCAACTGGAAAGTAAAAAAAGAATTATGGAGCTCTTGAGTCAAGTGCATAATATGTTTATTTGATTTATATATATATATATATATATATATATATATATATATATATATATATATATATATATATATATATATATATATATATATATATATACAAATATATATATATATATATATATATATATATATATATATATATATATATATATATATATATATATATATATATATATATATATATATATATATATATATATATAATACTCACATATATATATATGACTATTATTTCTGAATCATTGCAAAATTCTAGCTTGTTACCAAGTCTCCGTACAGATTTCATAATTGTACGTAATCAGTTTTATCTTTCTATTCATATTTTGATAGCGTTATGCCACACCTCGCTGCAACGAGCTGGGTAGAAATAATTGCAACCTTTTTTAGCCTACTTACTCTCCCTCTGACAAAGTCACTCTCTTTGGCTCTCATTTTTCCACCAACTCTTTCGTAAGCGCTTCCAGCACACCTGTCCCTCATACTATACCGAAATCTAACCCTACGCCCTCCCTTATCCTTTTTGTACACAAAGCTCATAAGGTTCTTTCACTTGCTAAAGACAAATAAGGTATTCGGACCCAATGTTATCCCTGGAAGGTTTCTTAAGGAGTTTGCAGATGAACTGGCTCCCGTGACTTGCCGTCTTTTTGCTTCATTCTGTCAGCCAGTATCAATCCTTCATCTTGGATGCATGCTCTAGTGCAACCTGATTCTAAGAGGGGTGAACGCTCTATTCCTTCAATCTACCGCCTTATTGCTCGAAAGTCTGTTATCGCTAAAGTATCTAACACTTTGCTCAATTTTCACTTCTTGAAAGATCTTGATTCTAATTCCCTTAATTTTGTTCACCAGTACGGCTTCAGCAAAGCAGGATCCACTGGTGACCTCCTGTCCAATCTTACTCATGTATGGTCATCTTCTCTATGAAAACATAGGAAATCGTTTGTTGTCGCTCTGGACAGAGTCTGGTGCAAGGCTCTGTTGACCAAGCTCCCTGCTTATGGGCTTACCTTTTCTCTCTGTTCTCTGATTTACGGTTTTCTTTCTGACCGTTTTATATTTGTGGTTGTTGACGGCGCAACATCTAGCTCATTCCCTATTACCAGTGGTGTTCCACAGGGCTTTGTTCCTTTACCTACTCTGTTCCTTCTCTTCGTCAACGATCTTCTTCAGTCCCCATCCTCCTTTCTTCTCCACTCCTTGCTGACGATTCTACCCACCAATTTTCCTCTGCCTTTTCTTTATAACCTTCATCTCCTACTCGTAATCAGTCTCGTATCACTCTTTCTTCTATTCTCAGCTCAAATTCGCAGAGGGTATCTGCGTGAAGCACCCAAGATTTAGGTAAATTTTATACCTCCAAGACAGTTTCTGGCTATCTCTTTACCTTCTTCTCCTCCTGACAGTCCTATTGTATTCGAAACTAACGAAATTTTTACCCTCTTAATTTTATTAATATATTAGGAATCCAGATAGCTTCTAACTTGTCTTGGAGGAATCAAATAACTAAATTTCTAAATCCGCTTCCAAAATATTGGGGGTTCTGTTTCGTTTTCGTCATTCCTTTACCTCATTTACCTCATTACAGTTACTTAAAATCTATGAAGGTCTTATACGTCCCTGCTTAGAATACTTCTCGCAAGTCTGGGGTGCTCCTTCTTATACTTATCTCCTTGATAGGGCTGAATCTAAAGCAGTCAGACGCATCAGTGATCCTTCTCTTACTTCTAATCTGGATTCTCTTTCTCTTCGCCGTAAGGCATCACCCCTTTCTATTTTCTAACGCTACTACTTCCATTGCTGCTCTTATGAGTTGACAAGCTGCATCCCTCCCCCACTGCTGAGGGCTCGTAACCCTTGCCAAGTGGCCTTGTCTCACAAGTACTGTGTGGAAATCTGTAGCTCATGGATTGGTTAGAATAGCGACGGCATCTTCCAGTACACTTCCAGATTCTGGAGTTCTCTTCCACCTTTTGTCTTTCCTAATTCTTATAAACTATCTTCCTTCAAAAACGGATCTATCGTCTTCTCTGGGCCTAATCCTGCCACATTTCTAGATCCTAAATACTTTGACTATTTCTTTCATCTTGTCCTTATCCTCTTGTGTATCTTCACCTTATTTCTGTCTTGTCCTTAACCATTTACTTTTCTTTGTCTTAATGTTTTCTTCGTGCCCGGGCCTGATGAAGGCAACTTCCTTGCCTGTCCCGGTGTCACACACATAAAATATAAAACATACTGATTATATTACGATCATGCTGTACCAGATTTGTTTGCCTGCAGCTGAGAACATATTTCATTGCTTCTGAATCAGTGATTTTTGAGAACTTTTTAACCATGTGCTATTCGAACGTTTGTCCATCCCTCCACTCACTCCCTCCCCATCGCATCAACTAAGTAATTAAAAGAGTCACGGGTGGATGATTGTAGGAGCCAGCGACTGACTGAATTTGTTCCAGTTCGCATTCCTTTGGGCATTTGATTTAAATATAGAAATTGGCAGTCAGTAGCAAATAAATGAATAAAATATGAAAGATAGAATTCCATTTATAATTAGCGAAACTTGAATCTCTGCTCTTCCTATGTAGGGGCTATGTGCCTCCCCTCAACATAGCAATTATCTACCTCCCCTATAAGTTAAGAATCTCTGGAGCTAATTATTTAGGCTAGAATAATTCTGGACCAGCCTCTTCTTTGACTGATTGTAGTTCAGAAAAATAAAATACATTAGTTTATCTTCTTTACGAAAACAAGAAAAAGGTCGTTAAGTCATTGTCATCCATCTGCAAAACTTTTAACATTAATTATCGCTTACTGTAGCTTCTCTCACTTACGATGTAATCAACTTATTAATAATTCAAATCTCATGCTTCAGATTGATTGTTGAACTCTCTCTCTCTCTCCTCTCTCTCTCTCTCTCTCTCTCCCTCTCTCTCCTCTCTCCTCTCTCTCTCTCTCTCTCCTCTCTCTCTCTCTCTCTCTCTCTCCTCTCTCTCTCTCACTCGTTCGCTCTCTCCTGTATATTATATATATATATATATATATATATATATATATATAATATATATATATATATATATATATATATATAGTATATTATATATATATATATATATATATATATATATATATATATATATATATATAGATATATAGATAGATAGATAGATAAATTTTCAGCTGGGCTTTAGTAATATTCTCTCTCTCTCTCTCTCTCCTCTCTCCTCTCTCTCTCTCTCTCTCTCTCTCCTCTCTCTCTCTCTCTCTCTCTCTCTCTCTCTCTCTCTCTCTCTCTCTCTCTCTCTCTCTCTCTCTCTTACTTTTTCTATTTCATTCTTTCTCACTTGCTGATATAATAAAAGAGAGCATGGTCGGGCGTCCTTCGATATAATGGTTTCCAATACTCAACCGAATAACAATGTACCTTTTGTTCATGGGGGGATCAGAGCGTTATTAGGAACAAACACCGAAAGCTTAAATTTGCCGGAAGAAAAAAAGTCACTTTTTTTTCTCTCTCTCTCTCTCTCTCTCTCTCTCTCTCTCTCTCTCTCTCTCTCTCGCTCTCTCTCTCTCTCTCTCTCTCTCACACACACACACACACACACACACATTCAAAAGCATCATAAATAACGAAAGGTCTTTCTGACATTCTCTTTGTACTGTTGTGTTTAAATTGCAATGTGGTTTATGTTTTGTGTGTGTGTGTTCGTTTTATCAATGCAAGATTTATGTGAGGTGTTTGGTCGTTTCTGACTTTACTCATTTACTGTTTATGTTAATCTCCTGCTGATTGTACGCCTACTTGCACGTTATTTGTCCTAGATTGTCGATCCGTGAATGAGTAAAGCAAAATAAAAGAATTTTCTATGTCTCATATCCGCACCAGATTTTTCTGCTTTTTTATTGTCCTAAGTGCATTTATTTATCGTGAATCAGCGGGTAATTGGTCCTAAACATGAGTATCTGTCGTAAAAATAAATATTTTTCTGACAATCACATTCTCTTCCCCATCACTAAAGGTATATCATTTATTATTAAGATGAAGTGAAAATCATTATTCCAGTTTATTCCAGGAAGCTACATTAGATTGCATTTGAGTAGCTTGTGAAAAACAGGATCCTTAAATGGACTTACGTAATAACTGGAAGAAGAAGAAGAAGAAAAAAAAAAAAAGAAGGAAGAAGAAAGAAAGAAGAAGAAGAAGACTACCACCGCCATCACCAACAACAACAACAACAAAAAGAAAAAATAAGAACAAGAAGGAGAAGAAAATAAGAGGAAGAATTCTCATTATTATACCTCCTACTGTGAAGACTTGAATATGGGTTCTATTGAACTGATAGTGAGAAAAGATAGATAGATAGATATAAGAGAGAGAGAGAGAGAGAGAGAGAGAGATGAAGTAGAATATACAACAGTCACGTGAGATATTCCAAGAATCTAAAATTTGTTTTCTTTATCATTTTAAAATAATAGGTGAAATGTCCTTTACAAACAATGATTACAAAGGGAGGAACCGAAGGCAAATAATAAGAGAAAGACTCCCATTGAAATGTAAAGGCAAATGAAGAAGTTGACGTCAACTTCGAAAGTAATTCTCTTTGAAGTAAAAACTTTCACAGACAAGATCCATCTTTAGAGTATTCAAGAGTTCTTATGGCTATCCTGTAGGCGTATTAAGATGGCACGTGTACATAACTCGTAAAAAGTTTTATATCAGCTCTCTCTCTCTCTCTCTCTCTCTCTCTCTCTCTCCTCTCTCTCTCTCTCTCTCTCTCTCTCTCTCTCTCTCTCTCTCTCTCTCTCTCTCTCTCTCTCTCTCCCTCCTTTAATCTTATTTCTGGTTAGAGAAGTGTGCAACAAACATTTACAAACCTATTCTACAGCCTGGAGGCATCTTTATTTCTGGAAACTGGAAGATATTTGTGTACCAGAAAGCCGTTTCCTCTTCTCATAACTGGAATGCTAGTCTATGAATATGGAATGACACAATCAATGTGTAAATGGTGAGTGGTTGAGGAGAATCCATCAGTAATCTGTGCAGAGCAGTGAAAGCTAAATCTGAGTAAAATACTTGTGGCTAAGATTTCAGGATTTCTTATTGCTGTTGTTAAATCTTTGACGATATCGACTTTACGTCACCGACTGTTGAGAGGGATATATAAATATACATAAAATATCATTTATTTGAAAATATGAATTTTCATAAATTTTTAGGATACTTGTTACTCTTATCAACTTTCACTAAAGCACTTTGATAAACTAATTGTCAGTGCGAAAAATATATGTAGCTTATTTATATTTCATATTAAAAATAAATAAGTGTTGGGTGCGTTGAAAGGAGTGACGAAAAATAGAGGGTTGTAAATGAATGTTAAGAAAGTTTTGTATGAGAGTGTGGTTGTGCCAACTGTGAAGTATGGATCAGAGTTATGGGGTATGAAAGTAAGTGAGAGACGGAAACTAAATGTGTTTGAGACGAAATACCTGAGGAGTATGATTGGTGTATCTCGGTTGGATAGGGTTAGGAATGAAGTGGTGAGAGCAAGAACGGGTGTGAGGAGAGAAATTGCAGCCAGAGTAGATATGACTGTTCTGAGATGGTTTGGCCATGTGGAAAGGATGGATGATGAAAGACTGCTGAAAAAGGTGATGAATGCGACACAGGTTGTGGAAGAGCCGGGAGGATGGGCTGTGGCACTCCAGCAGTGTCATCTGAACGTTCGCTAGCTCCCTCATTATTGCCCATAGAGCTTTCCCCATTTAAAAGGGGAAACAGCCAAGGTAGATAGCTAGATAGATATCTCTGATATTGTATATTTTCCATTCTACCATATTTTTTCCGTATCAAACGGAAATTCCTTCGAGAGCAATTTCAATGGCTCTAATGTGATTATGTTCTCTTCTTTCCATTGCTCATTTAATGCCGTAACGAACGGGCCCAGAAAAGAAGATTTTTCTCATTACTTTATTTTGAGAGGCCATTAAGAACACCTCCCATTATACATTACAAAAATATTTTTAATAACATCTCCTTTAAGGACATTTCTATATGAACTTCGAGCAGCCATTCCACACTTTTAACAACGGTAATTGAGTCTTCTTCAATAAATAAATAACTGAGTAGGAAGTAAGAGAGAATAAATGATAGAGGAGCAAAAGAAAAAAAAAATAATAATATTGATATGTCCTTGAGTAAATTGATGAACAAGCAGGTTTATATATATATATATATATATATATATATATATATATATATATATATATATATATATATATATATATATATATATATATATAATATATAGATGCATATATAGGTTGGCCCATGGCAACTGCCGCCCGTTGCGATACTACAACTGAAAGTCTTTTGGAATTGAATAGAACTGTCCGGGACATTCTGCATAAGTAGTGGGTTCATGATTGCAGTTTTTGGTAGCTTGTTATATTAGAAATATTGCTGATTAGTTTTTTTTTTATTCTAAAAGTCTTCTGAGATTATGTAAATAGATGAAAAACTATTTCTTAGTGTGGTTGACAATTCCAAAATCAATTATAATGATAATATTTTTTTATGCATTACAGATATAACATGATAATCTGGACAAGTCACTCTCACTCTGTCCGGGAGAGTTCGCTGTTAAGTCTTCCTTCATTCACGGTTCTTTTTCTATGCCTACATCAACACCGTATATTCTTGGATATTCTTTACACATCTCTTATCATCCCTTCATATCTGACAAGTCACAACATTCCCAACTCTGTTTCACTTTAGTTTATATTTTCTACGTGCTAAAACTTGCATATATATATGCATATACATATATATATATATATATATATATATATATATATATATATATATATATATATATATATATATATATATTATATATATATATATATATATAATATATATATATATATATATATATATATATATATATATATATATATATATATATATATATATATATATATATATATATATATGTATATATATATATTATATACATATTAATTTTGTATTATTTCTGTTATATTTTGCACATTCTGTTTGTACGGAGAGAAAGGCCATCCTCCTCTTCCATTTTCAATCTCACATCTTAATGGTTTCCGATAAAAAGCCAATTTCCTAAAAATCCTCTCTAGAAACCTATTTACCTCACCTAAATGTTTGTTTGTTTGTTTTTACTTAAAAATAAGAAACAATTTCTATATTACTATGAGTATTATCTGTTGCAAATTAAAGAGCTTCTTAGCTTGTGCGTGTGCGGGTGATTTTGATATTCGTAATGTAATCACTAAAGTAAACTTTCATATTGAAAAAAAAAATCAGTAGTGATTAAATAGGGAAAAAACATTTTCTTTGGGAAAAATGTCCGGTTTCTCGTGTCTTTTAACAAATGAAAACCGCTTTCTAAGAAGTAGTACCGTATAAAAATTACCAAAACATATTTTATTGAGCTATGTACCGCCTACCTCAGAATATGTTAAGATTTAACTAAAGATATTTTCACAAGCGCTAATTTAACAATCTAGCTGCTCGGAGAGCAAAGCAGCTCAGTAAAATAGTTGGTGCATGGAAAGGGCATCTGACTAATCTACATTTACCACATGGGTAAATGGACTGAAGAAGAAGAAGAAGAAGAAGAAGAAGAAGAAGGAGGAGGAGAAGAAGAAGAAGAAGAAGGAGGAGAAGGAGGAGAAGAAGAAGAAGAAGAAGAAGATGAAGGAGAAGGAGGAGAAGAAGAAGAAGAAGGAGAAGGAGAAGGAGATAATGATGGTACTGCACGCTGCACGATGTAATTCTCTCTCTCTCTCTCTCTCTCTCTCTCTCTCTCTCTCTCTCTCTCTCTCTCTCTCTCTCTCTCTCTCTCTCTCTCTCTCTCTCTCTCTCTCTCTCTCTCTTATACATGGCTTCCATTCCTCATACTTTTTTTTCCTTTCTAACCATATGGAAACTCCTTTGGGAGGAAGTTTTAATGTTTTTAATGTGATTATTCCCTCCACCCTCCATTGCCCATTTAATGCTGTAAGGAATGAGCCCATAAAAAGATTTTTTATTAATTTGTTTGGAGAGGCTTTTAATATATTCCTCCCATTACCTATCGTAGAAATATACTTAGGACTTTTTGTAAATTTCCAGCGGTAATTACGCATTCATTTTTACTCTTGAAAGTAATCCTCTCCAAATAATGAAATTGGTAAACAAAAAGTAGGAAAGAAATAAGGAAAGAGGAATAATTATTCAAAAACAGATAAATAAATTGATGAGTCTTTTAGTAAAGTTGGGAACAAACAGATATATATATATATATATATATATATATATATATATATATATATATATATATATATATATATATATATATTATATATATATATATATATATATATATATATATATATATATCTTTTATTCGCGAAATGCGAATGTCTTTGGGTTTGCTATCCTATTTCTTAATCTGTTTGTATCATTTTCTGCAGTTCGTCTTAGAAAACATCGTTGCAGAAGTTATTTCTCAAGAAATTCATCATGCAAGATGGTTTTAAGTAATACAAGCACAGAACAAGAGGAAAGCAACAGTTTTCCAAAATCACAAATCCAACATGGAGAATATTTATGCAAATGACTTTTATTCACGAAATGCTGGTGAATTTTATCATGCTAGTTCTCCTTTGAATAGGAATTCTTTCATTTGCGTAAAAATCGTCCATACTGGTTTTGTAATTTTGGAAAATTGTTGTTTTCCTCTTGTTCTGTGCTTGCATTACTTAAAACCATCTTGCAAGATGAATTTCTTGCGAGACAATCTCACTAACGATGCTTTCTAAGACGAACTTCAGAGAATGATACAAACAGATAAATGTGTTAAAATAAAAAAAATGGGCAACTGTGTATCAAATATTCAGCTAAGTAGCACAAGAGAAGATATGGCATTCAGAGTAGTGATGTGACTACGAAAATAAGTATAATAAACCTGAGGCATCGAAACAGAATAAATATTGCAACTCAAAATACATTTTGTTTGTTAGCATAACACATTTTTAACAGCAACCAAATAAATATAAAACTGTAAATGTGATTCCTCTGTAGGTCATCACATGATCCAAAAAGTATTATTTTACATATTGTGTGAGTATTATATTCACCCTTATTGCATTTCCTATGATAAATACAACAATTTCGACATTTGCTTTCCATTTGTACCTTCGTGCATTTTATGCAGTCTGAAAATTGTATGTTCTTTACTGTATACTGTATACTATTATTGTTTTTATTGGATATTCAGCTTGATCGGTTTTGACAGTCTCTTCCTCCAATCCCCAGATTGTATTTTGTGCAAATGCTGTTGGTTTCCCTTTGGCACTAGCCAAAGGGCTGGTGTATATATATATATATATATATATATATATATATATATATATATATATATATATATATATATATATATATATATATATATATATATATATATATATATATATAATTTTTTTTTTTTTTTTTTTTTTTTTTTTTTTTTTTTTTTTTTTTTTTTTTTTTTTTAAGAGTGTGACACCGGGATAGGCAGAAACTGCCCTCATCAACAAAGGCCCGGGCACGAGAAAATAACAAGACGAAGGAAAAGAAAAAGTTAAGGGCAAGGCAGAGATGAGGTAATGTCACACAAAGGAAAATGACAGACAGAAAAAACAGTCAAAGTAAAGAGGACCCAGAGATATGGAGGACTAGGCTCTGAGATGACGATAGATCTGCTTTCTGAAGGATGAAAGGTCATAAGAATTAGGAAAGACAGAAGGAGGAAGAGAGTTCCAGAGTCTGCAGGTAGATGGGAAGAAGCAGTCGCTGCACCGACCAATCCGCGAGCTACAAATCTCCACACAGTACCTGTGAGATGAGGCCGCTTGGCGAGTGTTACGCGGCCTCGGCAGTGGAGGAGGGATGCAACTCGCCAACTCATCAGAGCAGCGATGGAAGTAGTAGCGATAGAAAAGCGAAAGGGAAGATACCTTACGGCGAAGAGAGAGAGAATCCAGGATAGAAGTAAGAGAAGGATCATTAATGAGTCTGACTGCCTTAGATTGAACCCTATCAAGAAGATAAGTAAAGGAAGAAGCACCCCAGATGTGTGAGCAGTATTCTAAGCAGGGACGGATAAGACCTTTGTAAATTTTAAGTAACTGCAAAGAGGAAAAGTAATAACGAAAACGAAACAAAACCCCCAATTTTTTGGATGAAGAGTTAGAAATTTGGATTATGTGATTCCTCCATGACAAGTTAGAGGCTATATGGATTCCTAATATATTGATAGAGTTAAGAGGGTAAATTTCATTAGTTTCGAAGACAATAGGGTCATCAGGAGGAGAAGAAGATAAAGAGATAGCCAGAAACTGTGTCTTGGAGGCATTGAATTTAACTAAATTTTGAGTGCCCCATTCAGATACTCTCTGCAAATCGGAGTTAAGAGTAGAAGAAAGAGTGATACGAGATTGATTACGAGTAACAGATGAAGGTTGTGAAGAAAAGGCAGAGGAAAAGTGAAGGGTAGAATCATCGGCAAAGGCATGAAGAAGAGAGGAAGATGGGGACTGTAGAAGATCATTGATGAAGAGAAGGAAGAGAGTAGGTGAAAGAACAGAGCCCTGTGGAACACCACTGGACACAGAGAAAGGGCTAGATGTTGCGCCATCAACAACTACAGATATAGAACGGTCAGTGAGAAAACTGGAAATCAGAAAACAGAAAGAAGGGGTAAAGCCGTAGGCAGGGAGTTTGGCCAACAGAGCCTTGTGCCAGACTCTGTCAAAAGCCTTAGAGATATCAAGGGCGACGACAAAGGATTCCCCATAGTTCCTCAGAGAAGATGACCATACATGAGTAAGATAGGACAGGAGATCACCAGTGGATCTTGCCTTGCGGAAGCCGTACTGGTGATCGGAGATTAGTGAGTTAGATTCAAGGCGTTTCAAGAAGTGAGCATTGAGCAAAGTTTCAAAAACTTTAGCAATAGAGGAGGTTAGAGCAATAGGTCGGTACTTAGAAGGAATAGAGCGGTCATCCTTCTTAGGAACAGGTTGAACTAGAGCATGCTTCCAAGATGAAGGATAGATATTGGTTGACAGAATGAGGCGAAAAAGACGTTAAAGCACGGGAGCCAGTTCATCTGCAAACTCCTTAAGGAACCTTGCAGGGATACCATCGGGACCAGATGCCTTGTTTGTCTTTAGTGAGCGAAGAATCTTATGAACTTTGCGTGAAGAAAGGATAAGGGAGGGCATAGGGTTAGAGAGGGGAAAAGACTGAGGAACAGGTGCACTGGAATCGTTGATAGAAGAGTTGGCAGAAAAATGAGAGCCAAAGAGAGTGGCTTTGTCAGTGGGAGAGCAAGATATAGAACCATCAGAACGAATGAGAGGGGGAAAGCTTAAGTTACAGAAGTTTTTGGAGAGGTTTTTGGCTAAGGACCAGAAGCATTTGTCAGTGGGAGAGGAGTTAAGGTCATCAACTTTCCTTCTTATAAAGGAAGCCTTAGACCTTCGAATCTGAGCTGTACAGCAATTCCTAGCTATAATAAAAGCAGAGCGAGTTAAATCGGAAGGAGAGGCTTGGTAAGATCGGTGAGCCTGATTCCTAGCCTGGATAGCCATGGAGCAGGCACGGTCAAACCAAGGTTTAGGGGGAGAGAAAGTTTTTGTAGAAGAGGGGATGTACGCCTCCATTCCCGCGGTCATGATCTCGGCAACTTTTACAGCTACCCGATCAGGGTTGCGGGACCGAAAGCAGTAGTCATCCCATGGAAAGTCAAAGAGAAAGTTACGCAAATTTTCATATTGAGTTCGCTCGAAGTGCCAAAGGCGGCGTTGAGTAGGAGGGATTGGTGGTGGGGGAGCGAAATTGGAAGAGACAGAGATCATGGAGTGGTCAGATTTACCAAGAGGGGAAAGCACGGAATAAGAGTAGTTAGAAGGGTTAGAAGTAAAAAAAAGGTCAAGAATGTTAGCAGCTTGTTCGTGACGATCAGGAACACGAGTAGGATGTTTAATAATTTGCTCGAGATCATGAGTAATAGAGAAAGCAAGAGCCTCACTTCCTCCCACATCAGTGTAAGAAGAATGAAGCCACTCACTGTGGTGTACATTGAAGTCTCCAATGTAGAGAACTTCGGCATGTGGGTGAGAAGATAGCAAGGACTCATGGCACGAGGAGGGATATTCAAAGAAAGATACAAACTCGGTGGAGTTTGGAGAACAGTAGCAGAAGCAAAGGATGATAGTGGTAGTGGAGAGATAGACTTTTAGCCAGAGAACATCAAAGTCAGGAGATTCAAGGTCCATGAGCCTCACAGTAGGAGTGTTAATGTTGCAGTAAGCACAGACCCCACCTTTGGAACGAAAACGAGTATACAGATTATAGTGGGAGATTTGGAAAGGGTCAGTGGAGGCATGTATAGACAACTGGGTTTCAGATAGGAGGAGGAGGTTAGGGAGGAAAGAGCCCAAGTGCTGTTCCACAGACGAAAGATTAGAGTTCAGCCCACGAATGTTTGAATAGTGAAGAGTGAAAGAAGCAGATCTATTAGGAGGTGCAAGGTTAAGAGCAGAACCATTACTACCACCAGGCGTGTCTGCCCTCAAGCCAATGGTGGAGTCAACACGATCCCCGGAGATTCTTCGCACCCCACTATGCCGGGTACTGGGGGCCATTAGTTGTGAACCTTCCATAAATAATGACAAAATGTGAGGAAAAGGAAAGTAAAAGAGACAGATGTGCAGAATGTTGTGACTTGTCAAATGTAATGGAATAGCAAGAGATGTGTAATGAATATGCCAGAATATTCAGTGTAGATGTAGGCATGAGGAAAGGACCGTTCTGAAGGAAGATTCAACCTGGAACTGTCTGGACCAGTCCTAGTTGCATCCTAATACCTTCAGTCGTAGTCTTTCAACGGGCGGCTGGTGCTACATATATATATATATATATATATATATATATATATATATATATATATATATATATATATATATATATATATATATATATATATATATATATATATATATATATATATATATATATATATATATATATATATATATACTATATATATATATATATATATATATATATATATATATATATATATATATATATATATATATAGCTAGATATATATATATATATATATATATATATATATATATATATATATATATATATATATATATATATATATATATATATATATATATATTCAAATAAACACATTGACATATGTGAAAACATGAATCATAGTTTGCCCCTGATCGGGACTCGAACTTATGACATATAATCAGTTGCCAAAGTGTACTTGGTAGCGCTTTGGCACACTAATTATGTGTCTGAGGTTCGAATCCCTGGCAAGGGCAAAATATGATTCATATATATATATATATATATATATATATATATATATATATATATATATATGGATAGATAGATAGATAGATAGATAGATAGAGTGATAGATAGATAGACAGATAGATAATGACTTAAGGCAATAGTGATGCTGTACTCGAATAATAGTTAACATATAAAGGTTGAGCTCCACAATATGGGAAAGCCATGTAAATATATTCGTATTATCAAGACAAAAGCGCAGCCGTAATTATATTTTATTCAACAAAAAGCAAATAACATTTTATTTACATAGCATTATGTTTGCAATCTCTGGAAGCAATTGCGGTGTTCTTACACAGCATTATCGCTATTGTAAATAATTTGAAAAAGAAAATATTACCATATTTCTGCACAATACAGTCTCAAAAATTAAGATGAAGTTGGAACAAGGAAAGTTTTCCAAAATGGAAAGGATATACTTAGAAAAGTAAATACAATTATTGTATTTTTAGGAGTAAAATGCATAGATCATACATAATAAGCCTCTGAAACATTTTCCATCCTTTTCGAGCCCCTCTAGACATTTACCATTTTAAAGCTATTACAAACATTTTCCACATCTTTAATACTTTTGCAGAAAGTTTCTCCCATTTTTCACATCATGTATAAATTTTTTCCTCTTTTAATTCACCAGCGGACATTTTCGGCCCTTTAATAACTAGTATGTGCATTTTATCCCGTTTAAGAAAATATAAAGATATCTACTCCACTTGGAGACATTTCTTACCCTTTGAGACTTTCTACAGAAATTATTCTCTTCCTTTAGCATTTGTGAAGAAATCTCTCAGTAAAAAATTTCTGCAGCCAATAAAAGTTCTGGAGTCAGTGTTTCTGCTTTAAATATCTCTGCATGTATATCTTATCATATTAGAATGTCTCTGGGTCAAATTTACACACAGAGCTCTTCATCCCTCTTGTTTATTTATAAAGTAGAACTGATCATATAACTTGATTTGGAAATACACTCACACATTTATGCATACTAACACACACTCATATACACACATACATACATGCATACATATATGAGATTGGGAGTTGAATTAAATGCGAAAACGAAACCACGAGTGAGGTTGGGGGAAACTGTAATATGAACGTAGTGGCATTCAGATAGAATGCCTTCATTCCTACCATAGCAGATATAAGCTATAAGGTTTGTTTCTCTTTAACCTTCTGTGGTGTAGTTGGTAGCGTCTTGGCTTAGTAATAAAAAGTCCCACGTTGAAGTCCCGGTTGGGGGTAAAAAATTATTCATATATATATATATATATATATATATATATATATATATATATATATATATATATATATATATATATATATATATATATATTATATATATATATATTGTACAAATTGTAAATCATATTTTTTTCAAAATATGTAATTATTGTAAATAGGTAATCATATAGTAATTATTAAGTTATTTTAAAGTTGTATTTAATGGGTCAATATTTACTCTTGGGTTGTTTGTAACTCCTCCCACTGAAATAGCTGTACATATAAATAACCCTGAATTTGATCATTAAATCAGTTCAATATTCTGCTTGTATTGGTGAACATCCTCTTTTATATATTAAGTAAAATAACTCGTGCTTTCCGTTTGAAGTAGTGAAGTAACTACAGTCGTTACAATATATATATATATATATATATATATATATATATATATATATATATATATATATATATATATATATATATATATATATATATATATATATATATATCTCAGTCACAGTTTTACGTCACGGACTCCCTTTTCTAACAAGGGGTAGGACGGTTGCCTTCTTGCGAAGGACTTGTTTTGGTAGATGTAATCCTTACCCTGAGTGCATGTCCTTGCTAACCTCAGATCGTGGCGGGGAGCGAACCCTGAGCCACGGTGACTACACAATATATATATATATATATATATATATATATATATATATATATATATATATATATATATATATATATATATATATATATATATATATATATATATATATATATATATATATATATATCTATATATATATATATATCTATATATATACATATATATATATCTATATATATACATATATATATATCTATATATATACATATATATATATCTATATATATACATATATATCTATATATATATACATATATATATCTATATATAATATATATATATATATATATATATATATATATATATATATATATATATATATATATATATATATATATATCTATATATATATCTATATCTATATCTATATATATATATCTATATATATATATATCTATATATATATATATATATATATATATATATATATATATATATATATATATATATATATTTAAATGACACAATAGTGGTTTCGATCAAAACCTTATCCAGAAAAAACTTCAAATGGCATTCAAAACAGAATCAACTTCACCTTTATCTCATGCATAAGAAGAGGCGTTCATATACTCGTCCTGTAAGAATGAGCTATGTTCCTTCCGATTTTTTTCTTTTTTTTTTCAATGTTAAAACCATCAGGTGATGAAAGTACAGCGTCACTTGTCAAAAACAACAAAAATGTCGTAAAAAAAATCCGTGAAAATATGTTCTGCGACACATCAAAGTCAAAGTCAGAGGAGAAAATACAACATGATATTTTGCAGCTCTTTTTCGTGTCAGAAAAAAAAAAATTAAATGTATTGCTGTGATAGGCACCGTGAAAGCGGATATTGAAAATATACATCTCCCTTGTTACTCACTGTTTTCAGAAGGAATATTTTAGGCATGGTATCTTGCGATATATATATATATATATATATATATATATATATATATATATATATATATATATATATATATATATATATATATATATATATATATATATAATCGACATGATTGATCTTGAAGTAATCTTTTATGTTTACATTGGAAGAATTGTCATAGAAGTAATTACTCATGTTCATTGAGTTGATGTTTTCTTGCATTTTCTCATATATATTTTTCCCACCGTTAGCAAGATAATTATTCAAGTTTTCCGCTTTGTCTTTCAACTCAGTAATATTTTCATAACTTTCTGGGATAGTCTTTCCATTTGGTATCATGCTTCTTATCACTTTCCATGTTGCCCCTGGATCATGTCTAGAGTCATTAAATTGTCTTTTGTAAAAGTTTTTTTACTTTTATCTGTGAGGGATCTGACACGTTTCTTTTCTACTTTATAACGTTCACGGAGTCATATCATATCTATTCATTTTTAGCTCCTTTTGTATTTGATATCTGATTTGCATCGTTTTTTTTTTTTTTTTTACAATGGGTACACAACTCTCTAAGCATTCACGGAAGACTTTGGCTAGAATTTCAACCTGTCAGTCGACGTTATCAGTGTTTATATTACCATTAAGTGCATTTCTTTTGTTCATTAATGCTTCATAAAATATATCAGGGGAGTAATCTATATATATATATATATATATATATATATATATATATATATTATATATATATATATATATATATATATATATATATATATATATATATATATATATATATATATATATATATCAAGAGAAGAATTAATGATGCGGTTGCAACGCATACACCAAGGGTGAAAACCCTACATCCTCTCTCTCTCTCTCTCTCCTCTCTCTCTCTCTCTCTCTCTCTCTCTCTCTCTCTCTCTCTCTCTCTCTCTCTCTCTCTCTCTCAAGAAAATAATTAATGATGCGGTGCAGCGCATACAACGAGGGTGAAAACCCTACATCCTCTCTCTCTCTCTCTCTCTCTCTCTCTCTCTCTCTCTCTCTCTCTCTCTCTCTCTCTCTCTCTCTCTCTCTCTCTCTGCTAGCTCGCTCGCTCGCTTACCTACCTATGTAGGCATACATCGTTTTTTAAGTTTTTGTTATTTGTATTTCTGCATTACAAAAATTTTATAATATTGAGTTTCTTGGAAAAGTCCGCGGCAGCAACCACAATAAACCGGAACTGAAAATTGCATAAAGTCACTTTGCATTCGCTTTATCTTTTCAATTTCATGGTAATCCTCTGGACAGGAGGAAGAGGAGAAGCACTCTCTGGGGTAGAAAGATATTAAAATGCTCTCTCTATATTTGATAATGCAATTGACTAAAACAATGTATTTTCCCACTGCTTTCCTTTAAATATATATATATATATATATATATATATATATATATATATATATATATATATATATATATATATATATATATATATATATATATATATATATATATATATATATATATATTTGTCTCTGTGTATGTGATTACCTAATTGTGTTTACGGGAAAGAGCCCAAAGCTCGTATCTTCCCGTCTCCTGATCGGTTCCATTTTAGACTTAGTGATACTTATCATACCTGTCCTTAAAACTATGGATTGGGATAGCATTAACTACCTCCTCGCTTAGCGAATTCCAATTATCAACTACTCTTACACTGAAAAAGTATTTCCTTACATCCTGCAAAGAACTTTTCTTACGAAGCTTCAAACTATGACCTCTAGTTCTAGAGCCAGCCATATCAAAAAATCGATCCCTATCCACTCTATCATAACCATGAAGACTGTGTGTGTGTGTGTGTGTGTGTGTGTGAAGGAAAAATGAGAGAGAGAGAGAGAGAGAGAGAGAGAGAGAGAGAGAGAGAGATCATATTTTATTAAGATATGATTGATGAATTGTTCAAGTATTTACACAAATATTATATTTAGATTCTTAACTCTTCAGTAAAACCCAAGTCAATATTTCCAATTTGTGTGCTAACTCTAGACGTCATTTTACGCTACCCACGGCTACTGTATATAAATTCTTGTTAGTCCTAGGAGACTATAATAGACATCATATGAAGAATGTGTTGCACCACTCTTTGTAAGTTTAATGACGTAGCATGTCAGGAATGATTAATATGTGCTACTTCTCAAATGAATTTAAGTAAGCAGGCCTCTCTCTCTCTCTCTCTCTCTCTCTCTCTCTTCTCTCTCTCTTCTCTCTCTCTCTCTCTCTCTCTCTCTCTCTCTCTCTCTCTCTCTCTCTCGTGCGTCTTATTGGCATTCGTGAGGCCTCACACGCAACCTTTGTTTATATTCTCTGCGATAGTCTGACAGGGTTCATTACTCTTCCACAGCAATTGTTCGGCCCCGTCTTGCTAATTCGCTTTGTTATAATTCCCTCCATATTCTTCCTCTTCGTCCCTTGGTGTTAGTTTAATAAGCCGTGATATACATTGTATCTCGAGTTTCCTTGGTAATTATAATCAAAGGTACACACTTCTCACCAAATTCATCTTCGCTGATTATGATATCTGTCAAAGTAGTATGACTTATGAATCTGGTGCAATTTATCTAAGGACCAACCTATTGACATTTTATTTATACATAACCAAATGTAGATTGTAATGTTTAACAACTGCAATATTACTGGGAGTGCCCATATGCATGTCCCCATGTACAGTTATCTGAATAAATAAAAAAAAAAAAAGTTTATAAGGATTACGATATATCAATGATTATATTATTGCCTAACAAGGTTTTAACAGAATATGTTGCGAATATGATTCATGTTTTTCCAGAAAACTCTCTGATAGGATAAGTTTTCGGAATTGACACTACAAGCAAATTTACACATTATGCCTAGGCTGTCTGTAACATACGAAGCACGTACTAAGCTGATGGTTTCTACTGGAAAGTCTTTAATATTGCTGTTTTTAG
>JAXCGZ010017068.1:65000-156130 GCA_037179515.1 Halocaridina rubra | reverse complement strand
CTAGGCTTCAGTGGGACGCTGACATAATAAATAATGCTGGTAAGATGGCCGAGGATTCTTGCCTGCTTAATCTGTGGATGACTCAAGCAGGGTGGTGGTGGTGGAAGTGAGGATACCCTTTATCCCAAGGAGCTAAGAGGAGAGACTGAGGTATGTTGGTTTCTGGTGAATGTGTGTGCTCTGACTCAGTCACCTCCCCTTACAAGGGGTATTGCAGACACTGTATATGTATGTATGCATGCAATCTACGTCCGCATGTAACAATGGAATTAAAAATATACTTTCTGCAGTTTACTTTATTTAAATACCAATTATATGTGCTGTACATGTTTTATTTAAGTAAGTAATTTAGCTCTATCAGAACATCCTCATCAAAGTATAAGGAACATCTCTATTTTTCAGCAAAATGCTTCATGCTACTGAAGTCAGAAGGGTGACTACAACTGTAACAAAAGAGGCCAGACAGTAAAGGAAGGATCCTCTGTTCTGTTCTCTCCCGACAGTTGCTCTGTAGACAAGAAAATTCACTAGAGAAGAGATTACTAGCCCACATACTCCCCATTTTTCTTTTCATCAACTCCTGACACACATAACACGGTACTCAGCTTCAACAGCAGGTGATCATTCCTTATTTAAGAGACATCTAAACATGCAAGGAAAACAAGGATTGTTATTGGAGTACATTATGCTTTGGTAGATAATATTGGAAAGAGACTATTTAGTAACAGTTTTCAGGAATTGAAATCGGTCATGAAAACTGCCTTCATATCACCTCTGAAGACAAAACCAACAAAGAAAAACTTACCAACCATATCCGTTATTGACGATGCTTTTTCTATGGCAGCTTTTCGTGTTGAATCATCCATCCATGGGAGAGATTTAAAATTGTCTACGAAGGTTTTGCGAACTCTTCTGATCATTTCTTCTGCCTGTGCAGCAAAATGTACAGTGTAACTATTTCCAGCTGACTAGGAAAGCACTATACAACAAACAATTGTATTTCTAAACATTAAGTTTGCCATTTCATTTTGTCACCATTAATCCTCACTTGAATGGGGATAGACACTGACAAGTTGGAGCAGGGCAATTATGGCTGGATGCCCTTCCAAACATCATGCAATGGGTTCAAACACAGGTTTGTCACTTCCAAATAGAGTGTTCTAATTAATGCTCTACTGCAGTCCCCATTTGTAGCCACCTTGCTCAATTTCTTAGGGAGGCTGAATTTCCATGCCGTTAGCCTTCTAACGAAATTCAGAAGCAGGATGGCCAAAACCAATGAGAATTAACATAGTTACCACAAGTTTTCATCTCTTGATCAAAATAATTCTTTCATGATAATGCTTATGCAAGAAAAATATACTAAAATATGCTTATTTAGTTTTTACCTATATACGGTCCCTCTCCAATAAATGTTAGGAGGAAGTACAACTAAAAAGATATGTTAAAACTGAGAAAAAATAATTATTTGCGACTTGCCAATCACAGTCATTAGATCACAATCAAGAAAAATAGCTTATAAAAATGCAACACCACATATTATGTAAAGAAGAGTAATCCCAAGGTTGACTGGGGTTATTTATATATAATAGGCAAGTCATTTAACCTACCCTAACTTAACATAATCTAAAATAATCTAACATATCACTTAATGTGGTTATTTAACTTTAGATAGGGTTTTGGGGGAGTCACTCATCTTCATAATATCCGACTCAAAAAATAAATAAGCACACACCATGTCCTTGGATTCTCCATGGAAAGCATCACGTATAAACATTGCACCTAAGGCAGGGCCCAGTGCGGCATCAGTGGCTACGACACATTCCCTCCAGATCTCTTCTTCCCCAGAGACACCCATCTGAGCTTTTTCCAGCACTCTCGCTGCCTCACGGAAATCCCGAGAGAGAAAGCCAATGTAATTCTTTATGGATTGCCAAACAAGGTAGTTGTGCATTTTCCTGTAGGAAAGAAATATATACAGTAAATATGGGATATACATATTTGTGTATATAAAGACATACTTCACTAAAGCTTGTAGGATGGCAACACCCGTAACAAAAGAATCTAAGAGACAGTTAATAATTTTCTGCCCTTTTGCACCACTTCTATCAGCAAGTATGTGGCCATATAAAAACAGAATTCAACGAGAAGGGACTCCTTGCCTCGCTACCCTATATATTTTAGCTGTCGCTTACAACATGCCGAGAACAAAATGTTGATTTTTTTCCTTACATCGAAAGGAGTAAGACTTTTAATTTCATGTTGTGATATGAAGGGAATAAAAGAATGGGATTTGTTATAATCATCCACCAGACATAAAAAAATTAATTTAAAAACTATATGGCAACAAAATGCTATACAGAGAAATGTTATAATAAAAGATCTGAATACTTGCCGTTTTGTCACTATTAATCCTCATTAGGGGGGGTGGACACAGACAGGCTGGAGCTGGGGAATTAAGGCTGGATGCCATTCTTAAAGCTCGGTAAAGGGCTCAATGCTAACCACTATGCTACCAGTGTCCCTAAATAACTGATCTGAATGGTTAATAAAATTTAATCAGTTAAATAGCTTTTATTTTTATGTGTAACAACAAGATAGGTAAAGAAAACTGCCCTCATTGGGCCTGGGCACCAAAAATATAGTTAGAGAAAAGTAACAGCCTAGGATCAAGGCACAAATAAGATACAGATAAACGAAAAAAAAAAAAGACAGGCTGAGAGAATTGTCATTGCAATGAAGACCTATTGTAATGATGATGAGAAAGAAAGCATACAGAAACAGAGATGGGGGTGTTGTAGCTTGTCAAAAGTGGAGGAATAATAGGAGATTACTAAAAAGTATATCTTACGTTTTTCCTTCATCAGTAGAAGTAATATTCTTTAAGATATCACTCAAATCCTTCAAGAAATTTGGAGCATACACAACTATTTTTCTGAATCTTGTCAGAGGTCTGTCCAGTTCTTTGTAGGCTGCATTCACAAAAGTTAACCAGTCCATCTGTAATGTAAAAATTTAAATTTATTTTTAAATCTTTCTAAAGACTGTACTGTTGCATTATAAAAATATGATGAAATCTTTTAGGAATTTATCTTAAGTTCTAATGTGTTGCTTATCTACTATTCTTATTAAAGTGTCAAAAGAAGGAAATTCTTTTGTTTTTTATCTCTTTTTACTGTTGCTTTTGCAAACTAAATTTACTATTTTATGGTCTACACCATCAGGAATATTTCTACCAAACTTATTTTACATAGTCCTTACAAATGGAGCGAGCCTGTTTAAGTCCTCTATTTCCATCAAATGGTACAATTTATCATCATCTCTACGCTCTTCATCAGGGGCAGTAATGACAGCTATTGCTTTCTCTATCTCCACGATTCCTTCGGCAGCTATTCGTGTAGCATTTTCTTCCCCTCCAAGTAATACACCAACCTGGAAGCATGGCAAAATATTTAATGATACTGTGTATAATTTATATTGGTATGAGTTTTCCCCCTGAAGGAGGAATGAATGCTTCCTCCGTGTTACCCTGCATCTCATTAAAGGTCAGTCACGCTTTTGTATATATATAGATAATTTTTTTGTATCGTAGCTTTCCACGAACAAGCTCTGATCTCTTCTAATAATGAAAATTACAAGACAAAACCCGAAGCTGACTTCCAAATATAGTTTCTCGTATACACTTTAAAACTTCATAAAATATTGGATTGTGATGCCATATAAGAATTTGGAGAGATAAGTACTTACACAAACTGAAAAAGGAAATACTCAGGTGAGTAAAAACTCAAATAGTTTAGTGTAGGCTGTGAAAATGAGCTTTACATATACACTACATATAATCTTATTATCTCTCCAAATTTGACAAGTCACAACACTCCCATCTCTCTTTCTCATCAATACTGGGTCTTCATTACTTTGGCTATTGTTTCAGCCTGTCTTTTTATCATTCTATTATTTCTGCCTTTTCCTGAAGCTGCTACCTTTTCTTAAATATTTTCCTCGTATCTGGGCTTGATGAGGGCAAATTTTGTATAGCGGTTTCGGTTTTACAATAATAATAAAAAAAAGGCTGCCTAGTTGAATCCTGGTAAAAAAGTCACAAGAAAAATGTCTAACTTAACTTACCTTATCTGACCAAACCTAACCTAGGCTGTGAAATTTTCCCTGTGATTCTATGGCCTATTTGGAGTGGATAGTAAAAGGATGAAGGAGAAGAGTTATAATCCAAGATTACAAGTATTTGACGAATTTAGCCTATGATTATAACTATCCCGGATGAAAAAAAAGTAGAAGAAATACACACTCAGAAATATCAACCCTATGTGATGTAAAGAGGGTAAAATTTCTACAAATGTGTTGCTCCTTTTCCTGGCTCTACTGGGGGCCTGAGAGCCCCCTAATTTGGTCAGAAGCAGTAAAGTTGAAGTAACCAACAACAAAACTAAACACTATTTGACAGTAAAATTTCTACAAAAGTGTTGCTCCTTTTCCTGGCTCTACTGGGGGCCTGAGAGCCCCCTAATTTGGTCAGAAGCAGTAAAGTTGAAGTAACCAACAACAAAACTAAACACTAACTATTTGGCACTCTGATAATCTTCTTGCTATGCCACCTGAGAATATTTTAGGTATTATTTTAGAATAGGGGATTAATGGAAAATGGCTTTCTATATCGCTTTCTATATAAATAAAATAATAGATCTCACTAAGACAATAATAATGAACCCCATATTTACCCGGTGACGCCTCTCAATAATGAAGGGAAGAATTTAATAAAATAAGCCATTTTGGTAAGTTGGCAAATTTTATTAGTCTCTTGAAGTCGTAAACACGGTCACACATATTCGATCCTGATGGAATTTTTTTCTTACTGCATTGGTTGATTTCTAATGCGTTTCTGTATTGTCATTTGTTTTTTTGGGCTGCCCTATGGGCTGACATCATATTTAGTTAGGTAATCATTTTTAAGCTTTTTAGCCAATCACGAATGTTCTTTCTTGAAACCATATTTTCCTCTTTATTTCTCTTTCTACTCATCCTTGTACAGGCTGTAGTTACGATTATTTTTCCTTCGCAGGGCCATCTAGGCCTCTTATTCCCTCAGAATCAGATTAAGACGAGTGTGCATTTCAACCATGTAATTTATGGGTCACACCTGAACTAGACTGCAACGAAATCGATCAAATCCCTTTAGAGAAATTGACGGCTATTAGGGTCCATACGAACCCCTAAAGGAGGTCTGGATGGCGTAGCCTCCCCGGTTAGGGAAAAATAATCCCAAGGGGATCGCCCCCGGTTAAGAAGGATGCGTTTCTCTTAGGTAGGTTAGGTTAGGTTGCATAAAAAGTTTTTTCGATACTTCTTTTTGGAATAAAGGTTTTTGTGCTTCATTTCTGCTGCATATTACTCATTTTTGCTTTTCCCCCACCCAAAACCCCAATTCTCAACACTTCCTCCTATGATTGCTAGGGGTAAGGGGAGCATGGGAAATCTACATCGAGTATTTTGCACCAAAAATTAAGTTTAGAATCGTTTATTTCACAAAGAAAACTATCGGAAAAATACAGTTTTACTGTTATAAGAGAATAATCCCCTTTTCTAAAAATTTACCATATTTTAAACTGTAGCCACAGGAAAATATAATATAAAGCTCTGATATTTTTCACAAGACAAAGCTAAGAATACGATAAACTGGAATAAGAATAACTCAGGCATATTGACCCTGGTACAGATATGTCAGAAAAATAACCAAGATAGGAATACAGTGCATCAAGCCTTAGTTCCCCTGCTCCAACCTGAGTCCACCCGATAATGGTGATTAAAAGCAACACAAAACGGTTGGTTGGGGTATGGTAGTGATATTTAGTATATAATACGCTAAAATAATTATAACTTAAAATATATCATTATTGAAAGAGGACTAATGAATTTTCTGCTTGATTCCTGTTGTTCATCCAATTAAAAAATAAAATCTTTTAATATGGATATATTTAAAATATTAGGAATGATTGGTTTCACGCCCCAAACAAGTGATATGAAAGTACAAAAACATAGATAAAATAGCTGGAAAAAAAAATTAAAAGACTGGTTCCACCACGGTAGGTAGTTCATTCCAGATATTTACACCAAAATAATTTTTATGAATTTATTAACCTGGCTTCATTTCAAACGCTTTATACGGTAATACAATACTGTAGCTCTTTGCAGCATTTTTCTATCTAAATTTCAAAATTCAATTTCTATCAAGCTCTGATAATTCAAAATTTTTCTTCGTTCTTCTTATTGTATTTTCAAGATTTCCTCGTTTTGGGACTCAGTCGCCCTAAATAATAACAATCTCTTCTTCTTCTTCACCAATAGCTCTAAGATATTTGATTATTTTCAGGACTAGCTTCACTAATAATGCTGGCAACATTAATCTCAGTTGAAAATACACATGTTAATAGAAAATATATAAAGTATGCAATAATAATAATATATAACTACGCAGAAAAAATAGGATATGTAATTTCAACGAAAGAAATGTGTCTGAATCTGTCCTCCTATAATTAATATCATCACATCTTTCTCTTACATGTGTATTGAATTAACAACGTTGTTAAGGTCGTCTCGTGATCGAAAACTAGATCAAAATGGTATACTGCAAAAGATGGGGCATATGATCAATTTGTATGATTTCAGAAAGTTTTTTATTTATTTTTTTTTTTTAAGAACAGATGAAAACTGGAATTCGTTAAGAGAGGAGTCGGTAAATATTAAATGCCTTTATAGTCTTATTAAGGATAAATATTGTAAGTGTTAGTAAGTAAAAATTAAAACCAAACATGAGAGATAGAGATACGAGTATAAATATCTTTTCCATGAGCACAACTGAATAAATACAATAAGGTAAATATACCCAAAGCCATCATTTCTATGCTAAAACTCTGCTAAGTGACTTACCTTTGCTATGTAGTCTATGTATGCATCCAAAACCACCTTCTCACTCTCATTCAGGTAATAATCACGAGCTTGCAGAGTCAGCCCTCCCTGATCGAACTAAAAAAGGAAAATAAATGGATTTTACTCTTCCTAGACATTGAGAAAGTAGTTTTTGGGAGTAATATTAGGCAATATAGTTGAATGTAAAGGTTTCTTGTTGCTCAGGAGAAGGTCAGCTTATTTCGTGGTCAAGCTTTGAACATAAATAGACATTCAGGCGACAGACTTTGAATTTGTGCCAGAAACACATTTTAGCTAATAATAATAATAAACTTTATTTCCATTTCAATACAATGGGTATTCGTCAGCCAGGGCAAGCCCCAACCCCCCACTGTGGTGTCCAAACACAGCAGTTCCTGCCAGTAAACAGCTTAAACTCTCGGTCTTGGACGGGAACCGATCTTTCGACCTCGTGAATGCGAAGCCAGCGCGTTACCACTGTACTAGCCAGCAGGCTAGTAGTAGTTCCTTCCATTAAAAAAACTACTACTACTGCTACTACTACTACTACTACTACTACTACTACTACTACTAGTAGTAGTAGTAGTAGTAGTAGTAGTAGTAGTAGTAGTAGTAGTAGTAGTAGTAGTAGTAGTAGTAAGGGTGGAGGAGAGGAATGAGGAGGAGATGGAGGGGGGGGGAGAAGGAGGAAGTTGTCAATATCTCTGTTTACAGTCCAGAAAAAAAATGCTTAAAGATAAAAAATACAATACTCTGGAATATATTCGACAACAGTACATTATTCAAATTATGACAAAGTTATAATAATAATAATAATAATAATAATAATAATAATAATAATAATAATAATAATAATAATAATAATAATTATAATAATAATAATAATAATAATAATAATAATAATAATAATAATAATAATAATAATAATAATAATAATAATAATAATAATAAATAATAAAAGAACCCTTTTGTGTTCTCCAAAAGCTTACCTGTAAAATATGATTAGAGGAGTTCTTGTCATCTTCCGATACACCCCAAGCGAAGAGCGCTCCTGACGTTTGATTTATTTTGCTCAAGATAATGTCATCCTCTAAACTGTAAGAAGCGGCTGACCAGTTACCACTGATAGACCAGCTGCCCATCATCTGAAAACATTAGGTCACGAACGAAGTATATTATTTTGCGATTTTATGAAAGCTTTGGAGTTAACTCAAAAGAGATAGAAATTGATATCATTGCAAATTAAGGTATGTGAGTTAAGAAAATTTATTGAGTATATAATTTTCGAAGACTTTGTTATTAGATTAGAAACTACAAAAACGACAATAATGATGTGCTGTGCAATAAGAAAATATTGTGCAACGATGATATATCCTTATGCTTTGATTCTTTGTCAGAAGGAAGGGAGATTAATAGAAAGCAATTGAGAGAGAGAGAGAGAGAGAGAGAGAGAGAGAGAGAGAGAGAGAGAGAGAGAGAGAGAGAGAGAGAGAGAGAGAGAGAGAGAGAGCTGACCTTCATCCTCAGAAAATAGTAATTCCCTCATTTCTTACCTCGACTAGTTCAACCACTGGTTTCGAACCCAGCTTTTCGATGGTTTTGTTGACATCCATACAAGACCTGTAAAAGATGCGCGCTTTCTCTTCAGTTTTGCTCTGGGTTTTCTTGGGCGATTCTGGACAGAAGAAGAATGGAAAATATGATTATTGCCCCTTAAATAAACCATCGTAATTTCTGTTTGTTTGTTTTTTTTAATTTCTCTTAGAAAGAATGCCCTATTAACATTATTATAGATATTTTTATGATGAAGTGAATGGGGAACAAATATATTAAATACTGTATTATTTTTCCTTCAAACTTTGAATGTATTAAGCATTGACAGCATTTATGAAATTCGCGAGAAACGTTTTGAGAACTCGCCTTACACGTTGACTGAAGTGAGGATATCAATATAATGATACGATCTTGCATGCTTGTAACTAATTACATTATGATTTCTTACTGCACTTTATTAACAAAATAATAATAATGATAATAATAATAATAATGATAATAATAATAATAATAATAATAATAATAATAATAATAATAATAATAATAATAATAATAATAATAATAATAATAATAATAATAATAATAATGGTTTTACCTAGTGCACTGCGCAAGATCATCTGGTTATCTGAAGATAATTTCGTTAGCGTTCCCCAAGTGGGCTTTCCTTCAGGTATAGGGTTCTTGACCACCCATCCACCACAAGCGTAGTTATAAAAATTTTCACAGGGATCTATCCTCTGGTCCATACTACTCAGGACAGACCCCGCAAGCATCACGCATTCAGAAGTCAAGCAAATATTTTCGGAAGATAAACCTAGAAAAGAAAAGTTAAAATTGAGGTATCACACGAATTGTCCCTTGGACAATTGTTCCAGAACAACTGTCTCCCAACAATTGTCTCACATGAAAATCTGTCTCCGATGATTGCCCCATGACAACTGCCTAATTGATTTTTCAAAACGGAGAATTGTCCAATAAGAAGATATATATATAAATGAAAATTAAGAGAACCATAAAAATTTCCCTTAAAATGGGACCACTAAGTCAAATACATTTTATATCACGGAAAAGACACTGAGACTGTTCTCAAAAGCAAACTATATATTCTGTGGAAGAAATATATATAACTAAGGAAAAAAAAAACGTTAATTAGAAGTCACTGAAGAGTTGCGCTGCTTCAGTAAAAGAGGTTGTGTTGTGAAGATCACGTGAAAGAATAGCCTCAACATACTGTATAATTAGTCCAAAGTATTCCTAAATGCTTGTTACAAAGCCATATGAGTTTATGCATTCATTTAGTCATTCAAAACTTGAAATGGTACAAATCAAACGCAAGAGCCTCACTTTCAGTACTTTATATATAAAATTATTTTAGCATTTGAAAATTATAAATCTATGTTTCTAATTAGTCACATAAAAATGAAAAAAAAAATAATGATGTCATTCAACATCCTATGGAAGTCAGTCACTGGACACTGCTCAGTGAAACTGATTTTTCTATTTGTGATTGTGACACCGGGACAGGCAAAAAATGCCCTCATCAATAAAGACCCGGGCACGAGAAAGCACCAAGACGAAGGAAAAGACAAAGGTTAAGGACAAGGCAGAGATGAGGTAATGTTACTCAAAGGAAAATGACAGACTGAAAAAATAGTCAAAGTACAGATGACCTAGAGATATGGAGGATTAGGCCCTGAGATGACGATAGATCCGCTGGTTGGAGGGAATATTCTTAAAAATAAGGTGAGATAACACAATGTGCACAATCTAACCAAAAAGTAAATTCATTATTGTGTTTATCTGATTTTCTAGACGCTTTAAAACTAAAATCATTTGTTGAGTGGGTGAGGAAGTAACATAAGCAAATCTTATTAGTTTGCTAAAATGCAACAATTTCCATAATTCAGTAATGCATACATGTACATATAACTATATATCTTGGATATTTAGAAATCATAACCCATTTAAGTGCAAAGAAGAAGAAGAAGAGTCTTACTTGGAGAAAGTGGGTGTGGAAGTAACATGTGCATGGTTGGAGTTGATCTGGACTGGACATGAAGAATTGCGACTAAAACGGCTACTACCAGCAACAATAGTAACCATCCTACAAGGAGCGCCTTTTCGAGTCCAGTTCTCGACCTCCACCAGTGGGAACCCTGGAATCAAAATGCAGATATCAAAATGCCTCGTAGTATGCGTAGCTATTACTTCCCTTTATGGGGGTGGACACAGATAGAAGGTGGCTGGGGAAATAAGGTTGCAAGACTTTCGTATCTCCCCAAGGGGAGCTCGATCATGGGTCTGTTGCTCCCGAATCGAGCATTTTAACCTCTCAGTTAGGGGAGTTCCAAGCAACATGCAAATATAAATTATGGAAAATAATAATTTTCTTCTAATACTCTTATAAGAAGCTTCCTTCCAGCATAAGGTAGCTCTAAAGATATTATTAAATATAAATATCAATATGATTTAATACTTACAAAAGAAGTCACTAACCATTACTTCTGGTTTGCCTTTAAATAAAAAAAGATTAGGCTTCTAAACAGCACAAGTATATATATATATATATATATATATATATATATATATATATATATATATATATATATATATATATATATATATATATATATATATATATATATATATATATATATATATATATGGAGAAGAGTTAGTAGTGGAGTTTCACAGGGTTCAGTTTTAGGGCCACTTTTGTTCCTTGTATATGTAAATGACCTACCAGAGTCTGTAAATTCATTCATGAATATGTTTGCAGATGATGCAAAGATTGTGAAGAAAGTAAAAAACGAGAACAATGGTAGAGAACTTCAGGAGGATCTAAATAATCTGCATGAGTGGTCAGAAAAGTGGCTAATGAAATTCAATATTTCAAAATGTAAGGTAATGAGAATGGGTACAAGTGCAAGAAGGCCCAAGCTTGACTACTCGGTGGCTGGAGTACAACTTCAAGAGACAGAAAATGAGAGAGATCTAGGAGTAAACATACTGGCAGATTTGTCTCCAGAAATACATATAAATGGCATAGTAAGGGCAGCATATGCATTCTTATCAAATGTAAGGGTAGCCTTCAGGCACATGGACAAGGAAATGTTCAGAAATATTTATGTAACCTATGTGAGGCCAAAACTCGAATATGCAGCCCCCTTTTGGAATCCGCACTTGAAAAAGCACATAGCTAAGCTTGAAAAAGTTCAAAGACATGCCACGAAACTGGTGCCAGAAATACGCAATCTCAGTTATGATGAGAGGCTGAGGGAATTAGACTTACCATCACTCGAAGCTAGAAGAGTGAGGGGGGATATGGTGACAGTCTTTAAATTCCTTCATGGTTATGATAGAGTGGATAGGGATTGATATTTTTATATGGCTGGCTCTAGAACTAGAGGTCATAGTTTGAAGCTTCGTAAGAAAACTTCTTCGCAGGATGTAAAGAAATACTTTTTCAGTGTAAGAGTAGTTGATAATTGGAATTCGCTAAGCGAGGAGGTAGTTAATGCAATCTCAATCCATAGTTTTAAGGACAGGTATGATGAGTATCACTAAGTCTAAAATGGAACCGATCAGGAGACGGGAAGATACGAGCTTTGGGCTCTTTCCCGTAAACACAATTAGGTAATCACATATATACATTAGAAGAGTTGCCAGAGGTGAAGCCATCACATCACATTACCTAATTTTTTGTGTAAACTGGGGAAAGCTCTTAGGCCGTTTACCTGATCCTGTGGTTCCATATATTGTTAAAATCAGTATCCTTCCCATTTATATTAACTTGTTAGTTAGTTTGATACAAGAAAAAATTGAATAAGTAAAAAAAAAAAAAAAAAATATCCACCTGTCAACAGTACTCAGTCAAGTTGCCAAGTAGTACAGCTGTCTTATTTTTCTTCATTTTTTTTTTTTTTTGCTATTCTTTTAGCTTTCTCTTTACTATTTTGTTTTTATTTTGTATATATATTGAGTTAAATGTAAAGTCTAATCTTGTGATAACATACCTTGGTTAGCAAGTGGGTTTATCAGTTAGGAAGAATATATAGCAGAAACAGGTGGGTGCCACCTCAGACACAGGTTCGAATTTTTCCTTCAGGTTTGACTTTTGTTTTGTTGCATTTTTTTTTCTTTTTCTTTTTATCCTTAAATTACCATGGTCAAGTTTTTAAGTTAAGATGTGTGTTACCAGAAAAGAGATAAACTGAGTCACTAAATAGCACTTATATGGAGATATAAAAATTCGGTGTGAAGCTTAATTAAAAGTTTTTCTCTTTTTTTGTGTCTCTTTCTCGTCTTCTTTCTATATTCTGTGAGAGGGAGAACATAAAAATGACGCCATCTCTGTCCCAAACCTCTCCCATCCATGGGTCGGTAGGAGGGGTAGCCATCAGGAGACTCAAACAGAAAATCAAGAATATAGAGGAAATGGTTATAAGCCTTGATGATAAAATTCAGAATATGGATGGAGAAATGAAAGAGAATGAAACACTCAGAGAGCTAATAAGATCTTTGGAGGAAGCAAATAAAGCACAAGGGCAGGAGAGAAAGGAACTAGAAAAAAGAATAAAAAAGCTGGAAGGGGAAAAGAGTCAACTAGAATCTAGACTTTCTAAACAAGAAGATAAAAACAAACAGCTAAATGACAACCTAAAGGAATTAGATGTTAGTTCACTGCTCTCTTCTGAGAGAGACGAGATTGCTGCTTGGAATGTCCAGATTAAGGAAAACATTGAACAGTTCAGAAAAGAGTTCCAGGAGCTGAATATGGAAAATGATGCCATGAAAACTTCCTTTGCTGATGCACTAAAGCGGAATGTGGCAGTAAAAGAGGCTGTAAAGGTGGTGGCACTGGAAAACATACAAACAGTTGACTATAAAGAGACAGTAATCGAAAAAATGAAAGACGTTGTGATGGAAAGGGCAAACCCACTCATCAGACAGGCACTTGATAAGGAGAAGACAGCGGTAATCTCAGGCATAAGCGAGTCCCAGGAGCCAACATGGCAGGGGAGACTTGAAGAAAATAAAGCTAGGGTTGTAGACCTGATAAGAAAGCTTGGAGTAGTATGTGGTCCTGAGGATATTGTAAACATACACCAACTAGGTAAATATTCGAGGGAAGGAAAGCCGAGACCAACAAAAGTAACCTTTGCGAGAGGGGAAGCATGTAGGGAAATATTGTTGAGAAAAAAAAGTCTAAAAGACCTTCAAGAATTCAAAGAAGTGTTCATTAGACAATACAGAACACAAGAAGAGATGGGAAAGATCAAAAACTTGTTGGAAGAGGCAAGAAGGTTAAATGATGAAAGAAATGAAGAAGAGAAGACAAATTTTCATTACAGAGTTCTTCCAGACAAAGGGGAGATAAAGAAGATAATGACAGAAGATCAGGGGATGGGGCCTCATTAAGATTGTTATACACAAATGCTGATGGATTAGCTGGTAAGGCAGTAGAATTAAAAGATAGGATTCACAACAGTAAGGCAGATATAGTAGCAATTACAGAGACTAAGTTGAGTGAGGACATAAACAGTGTCACAGTTTTTCCTAAGGGTTTCAGAATACTAAGGGTTGAAAGATCTGAGAGGACTGGTGGAGGGATAGCACTGCTCATAAGTGAAAGGATTGAAGTTGAAGAAATAAACTTGGCTATAGAAAGTGAGTTCAAGGAATTTCTTGTTGCTCGCATAAATACTGGGTCAGAGAGCATTATAATAACTGTTGTATACAACCCACCAAGGAACCAAAATAGGCTTGAAGTTTATGAGGAAAGTCATATAGGTACTATTGAAGTCATAAACTCAGTTGTTAACATGGCACGGGAAAAAAAATGTAGGATTTTGATTATGGGAGACTGTAATCATAAAGAGATAGATTGGATAAATCTTGACCCACACAGTGGTGAGGACTCATTCGGGGCAAGATTCCTAGATTGCGTACAAGGGAATTTCCTACACCAACATGTAATGGAACCAACAAGGGCCAGGGGTGGGAATGAGCCATCACTACTTGATCTAGTGTTCACAGATAATGTGTTGGATATTGAAAAAATTGAGTATGAACCACCAATTGGAAAGAGTGACCACTGTGTGTTGTTGATGGAGTATATCATTGAAGATATTCTTCCTGAGAGTAGAGGCACTGAGGACATGAGGAGGAACTATCGGAAAGGAGATTACATCAAAATGAATGAGCTTTTTGCAGTTATTGACTGGAGAACCTTATTTTACAACAAATCTGTACAAGAAATGTATGACATCTTTTGTGAGAAATATGGGAAGATAGTAGATTGCTGCATACCTGTCACCAAAGTAGGTGTAATTCATGCCAGAGAGAAATGGTTTGATAATGGGTGTAAAAGAGCTAAGGAGTGGAGAGACAAATGCTGGAAAAGGTATAGGAGGAGAAAAAACATAAATGCCTGGCAAACCTACAAAAGAGCAAGAAATGACTACCTAAGTAAAAGGAGAGAGGCAGAGAGAGACTATGAGAGGGACATCACCAAGAAGGCTAAAGAAAATCCCAAGCTTTTCCACAGCTTTATCAGAGGAAAACTGAAGGTAAAAGAACAGGTTTTAAGGCTAAAGAGAGTGGATGGAAGCATCACTGAGACGGATGAAGAGATCTGCAGAGAATTGAACAAGGAGTTTCAGTCAGTATTTACAGTAGAAAATACCCCACCCCCTCAGATTGCAGTGATAGAAGCTCAAGGGCCGGTATTAGAGAACATCAACCTTACAGCCACAGAGGTATGCAAAGCGCTGATGGATTTAGATGTTCATAAAGCTACAGGTCCCGATGACATATCCCCTCATGTGCTTAAAAAATGCGCAAACACAATATCAGTGGCACTAAGTATCATATTTAAGGAGTCACTGGAGTCGGGGGAGATTCCAAGATGCTGGAAACAAGCAAATGTGATACCTATCTTCAAAAAGGGAAGGAGGGATACAGCTCTGAACTATAGACCAGTTTCCTTGACCAGCATAGTTTGCAAAGTTATGGAGAAACTACTAAGGAAACATATCTCTCTTCACTTGGAATCCTTCAACTTTTTGTCAGTGAGGCAGCATGGCTTCAGAGAAGGTAGATCAACAGTAACAAACTTATTAGAATTTTATGATGAGGTAAGCCAAATCTTACAGGAAAGAGAGGGCTGGGCAGATTGCATATTCCTAGACTTCCAGAAAGCGTTTGACACTGTTCCACAAGGGAGACTTATTAGGAAGCTGCAATCAATGGCTAGACTAGGTGGAAATGTTTTGGAATGGATAAAAACTTACTTAGAAGGAAGGGAACAGAGGGTTAGAGTAAGACACTCAGTGTCTGAATGGAGAAGAGTTAGTAGTGGAGTTCCACAGGGTTCAGTTTTAGGGCCACTTTTGTTCCTTGTATATGTAAATGACCTACCAGAGTCTGTAAATTCATTCATGAATATGTTTGCAGATGATGCAAAGATTGTGAAGAAAGTAAAAAACGAGAACAATGGTAGAGAACTTCAGGAGGATCTAAATAATCTGCATGAGTGGTCAGAAAAGTGGCTAATGAAATTCAATACTTCAAAATGTAAGGTAATGAGAATGGGTACAAGTGCAAGAAGGCCCAAGCTTGACTACTCGGTGGCTGGAGTACAACTTCAAGAGACAGAAAATGAGAGAGATCTAGGAGTAAACATACTGGCAGATTTGTCTCCAGAAATACATATAAATGGCATAGTAAGGGCAGCATATGCATTCTTATCAAATGTAAGGGTAGCCTTCAGGCACATGGACAAGGAAATGTTCAGAAATATTTATGTAACCTATGTGAGGCCAAAACTCGAATATGCAGCCCCCTTTTGGAATCCGCACTTGAAAAAGCACATAGCTAAGCTTGAAAAAGTTCAAAGACATGCCACAAAACTGGTGCCAGAAATACGCAATCTCAGTTATGATGAGAGGCTGAGGGAATTAGACTTACCATCACTCGAAGCTAGAAGAGTGAGGGGGGATATGGTGACAGTCTTTAAATTCCTTCATGGTTATGATAGAGTGGATAGGGATCGATATTTTTATATGGCTGGCTCTAGAACTAGAGGTCATAGTTTGAAGCTTCGTAAGAAAACTTCTTCGCAGGATGTAAGGAAATACTTTTTCAGTGTAAGAGTAGTTGATAATTGGAATTCGCTAAGCGAGGAGGTAGTTAATGCTATCTCAATCCATAGTTTTAAGGACAGGTATGATGAGTATCACTAAGTCTAAAATGGAACCGATCAGGAGACGGGAAGATACGAGCTTTGGGCTCTTTCCCGTAAACACAATTAGGTAATCACATACATACATACATACATACATACATACATACATACATACATACATATATACATACATACATATATATATATATATATATATATATATATATATATATATATATATATATATATATATATATATATATATATCCTTCTTTGAAACTTTTTATATACCACCTTAAATGATTACATGATTTTTTTTTCTATCTGCTATGAGTAGCTTAAGCAAAAAGAAAAAAAAGAAAAAGGCTTGACTAAGAACACGAAAATAAAACTTTTTATGTAACCTAAAATATTTTGGGATTCATAGGCTAATGGCTCTTCAGCTGGGCCTCGCCGCAGAAGAACTTTGCCCTCTTACCAAAAGAGTGGGCGATCCAAGAAGGGCGGTGGATGGGGGGGGGAGTCATAGCAGCCCTTTATCCCCAAGGAACTAAAAGGAGTGATCGAGGTATTTTTGGCTCAGGTGATGTGCGTGCTTTGACTCGGCCTACCCTTTACAAAGGGGACTTGGACCGTTATATACGTATGTATGAACCCAAAATGATAACTGTGTGATATGTTCACAACTTGACATTGGCAATCTTGCTTTGCATGACTCATTAGAACGTCAGAAGAGAGATTTATATATATATATATATATATATATATATATATATATATATATATATATATATATATATATATATATATGAATAATTTTTTTTTACCCCGACCGGGACTCGAACCTAGGACTTATGATTACTAAGTCCTAGGTTCGAGTCCCGGTCGGGGTAAAAAATTATTCATGTTTTCACATATGTAATGTGCTTGCTTGGTTATATATATATATATATATATATATATATATATATATATATATATATATATATATATATATATATATATATATATATAAACCAAATAAGCACATTACATGTGTGAAAACATGAATCATTATTTACCCCGACCGGGACTTGAACCTAGGACTTATAATTACTAAGTCAAGATGCTACCAACTACACACCACAGAAGGTTAAAAGGAATCCAACCTTATAGCTTATATCTGCTATACTTAGGAATGAACACATTCTAACTGAATGCTACTATGTACATATTACAGATTCCCCAACCTTACTCGTGGCTTCATTTTAGCATTTAATTCAATTCGCAATCTCATTCGGGCATTGAAATACAAATAAGCACATTACATATGTGAAAACATGAATCATTTTTTTACTCCGACCGGGACTCGAACCCAGGACTTATGATTACTAAGTAAAGGCGCTACCACTACACCACAGAAGGTTTAAAAGGAATCCAACCTTATAGCTTATATCTGCTATACTTAGGAATGAACGCATTCTAACTGAATGCCACTATGTTCATATTACAGATTCCCCAACCTCACTCGTGGCTTCATTTTAGCATGTAATTCAATTCCCAATCTCATTCGGGCCATGAAATACAAATAAGCACATTATATATGTGAAAACATGAATAATTTTTTTACCCCGACCGGGACTCGAACCTAGGACTTATTATTACTAAGTCAAGGCGCTACCACTACATGTTTTCACATATGTAATGTGCTTATTTGTATTTCATGGCTCGAATGAGATTGGGAATTGAAGTAAATGCTAAAATGAAGCCACGAGTGAGGTTGGGGAATCTGTAATATGAACATAGTGGCATTCAGTTAGAATGCGTTCATTCCTAAGTATAGCAAATATAAGCTATAAGGTTGGATTCCTTTTAAACCTTCTGTGGTGTAGTGGTAGCGCCTTGACTTAGTAATCATAAGTCCTGGGTTCGAGTCCCGGTCGGGGTAAAAAAATGATTTATGTTTTCACATATGTAATGTGCTTATTTGTATTTCATGGCCCGAATGAGATTGGGAATTGAATTAAATGCGAAAATGAAGCCACGAGTGAGGTTGGGGACTCTGTAATATGAACATAGTGGCATTCAGTTAGAATGCATTCATTCCTAAGTATAGCAAATATAAGCTATAAGGTTGGATTCCTTCTAACCTTCTGTGGTGTGTAGTTGGTAGCGCCTTGACTTAGTAATTATATATCCTAGGTTCAAGTCCCGGTCGGGGTAAATAATGATTTATGTTTTCACATATGTAATGTGCTTATTTGGTAATTGTATGGCCCGAATGAGATTGAGAATTGAATTAAATGCGATAATGAAGCCATTAGTGAGGTTGGGGAATCTGTAATATGAATATAGTGGCATTCAGTTAGAATGCATTCATTCCTTAGTATAGCAGATATAAGCTATAAGATTGGATTCATTTTACCCTTCTGTGGTGTGTAGTTGGTAGCGCCTTGATTTAGTAATTATAAGTCCTAGGTTCAAGTCCCGGTCGGGGTAAATAATGATATATGTTTTCACATATGTAATATGCTTATTTGGTTATTGTATGGCCCGAATGAGACTGGGAATTGAATTAACTACGAAAATGAAGCCACGAGAGAGGTTGAGGAATCTGTAATATGAACATAGTGGCATTCAGTTAGAATGCGTTCATTCCTAAGTATAGCAGATATAAACTATAAGGTTGGATTCCTTTTAACCTTCTGTGTCTGTAGCTGGTAGCTCCTTAACTTAGTAATTATAAGTCCTAGGTTCAAGTCCTGGTAGGGGTAAATAATGATTCATGTTTTCACATATGTAATGTGCTTATTTGATTATTGTATGGCCCGGAGGAGATTGGGAATTGAATTAACTGTGAAAATGAAGCCACGAGAGAGGTTGGGGAATCTGTAATATGAACATAGTGGCATTCAGTTAGAATGCATTCATTCCTAAGTATAGCAGATATAAGCTATAAGGTTGGATTCCTTCTAACCTTCTGTGGTGTGTAGTTGGTAGCGCCTTGACTTAGTAATTATAAGTCCTAGGTTCAAGTCCCGGCCGGGGTAAATAATGATTCATATATATATATATATATATATATATATATATATATATATATATATATATATATATATATATATATATATATATATATATATATACATACATACATACATACATACATACATACATACATACATACATACATACATACATACATACATACATACATACATACATATATATATATATATATATATATATATATATATATATATATATATATATATATATATATATATATATATATATATAATATATAAATATATATACACATGAGCACATTACATATGTGAAAACATGAATAATTTTTTTACCCAGACTGGGACTCGAACCTAGGACTTATGATTACTAAGTAAAGGCGCTACCACTACACCACAGAAGGTTTAAAAGGAATCCAACCTTATAGCTTATATCTGCTATACTTAGGAATGAACGCATTCTAGTTGAATGCCACTATGTTCATATTACAGATTCCCCAACCTTACTCGTGGCTTCATTTTAGCATTTAATTCAATTCGCAATCTCATTCGGGCCATGAAATACAAATAAGCACATTACATATGTGAAAACATGAATCAATTTTTTACTCCGACCGAGACTCGAACCCAGGACTTATGATTACTAAGTAAAGGCATGAGTGGTCAGAAAAGTGGCTAATGAAATTCAATACCTCAAAATGTAAGGTAATGAGAATGGGTACAAGTGCAAGAAGGCCCAAGCTTGACTACTCGGTGGCTGGAGTACAACTTCAGGAGACAGAAAATGAGAGAGATCTAGGAGTAAACATACTGGCAGATTTGTCTCCAGAAATACATATAAATGGCGTAGTAAGGGCAGCATATGCATTCTTATCAAATGTAAGGGTAGCCTTCAGGCACATGGACAAGGAAATGTTCAGAAATATTTATGTAACCTATGTGAGGCCAAAACTCGAATATGCAGCCCCCTTTTGGAATCCGCACTTGAAAAAGCACATAGCTAAGCTTGAAAAAGTTCAAAGACATGCCACGAAACTGGTGCCAGAAATACGCAATCTCGGTTATGATGAGAGGCTGAGGGAATTAGACTTGCCATCACTCGAAGCTAGAAGAGTAAGGGGGGATATGGTGACAGTCTTTAAATTCCTTCATGGTTATGATAGAGTGGATAGGGATCGATATTTCGATATGGCTGGCTCTAGAACTAGAGGTCATAGTTTGAAGCTTCGGAAGAAAACTTGTTTGCAGGATGTAAGGAAATACTTTTTCAGTGTAAGAGTAGTTGATAATTGGAATTCGCTAAGCGAGGAGGTAGTTAATGCTACCTCAATCCATAGTTTTAAGGACAGGTATGATAAGTATCACTAAGTCTAAAAATGGAACCGATCAGGAGACGGGAAGATACGAGCTTTGGGCTCTTTCCCGTAAACACAATTAGGTAATCACAATTAGGTAATCACAGAAGGTTTAAAAGGAATCCAACCTTATAGCTTATATCTGCTATACTTAGGAATGAACGCATTCTAACTGAATGCCACTATGTTCATATTACAGATTCCCCAACCTCACTCGTGGCTTCATTTTAGCATGTAATTCAATTCCCAATCTCATTCGGGCCATGAAATACAAATAAGCACATTATATATGTGAAAACATGAATAATTTTTTTACCCCGACCGGGACTCGAACCTAGGACTTATTATTACTAAGTCAAGGCGCTACCACTACATGTTTTCACATATGTAATGTGCTTATTTGTATTTCATGGCTCGAATGAGATTGGGAATTGAAGTAAATGCTAAAATGAAGCCACGAGTGAGGTTGGGGAATCTGTAATATGAACATAGTGGCATTCAGTTAGAATGCGTTCATTCCTAAGTATAGCAAATATAAGCTATACGGTTGGATTCCTTTTAAACCTTCTGTGGTGTAGTGGTAGCGCCTTGACTTAGTAATCATAAGTTCTAGGTTCGAGTCCCGGTCGGGGTAAAAAAATGATTTATGTTTTCACATATGTAATATGCTTATTTGTATTTCATGGCCCGAATGAGATTGGGAATTGAATTAAATGCGAAAATGAAGCCACGAGTGAGGTTGGGGACTCTGTAATATGAACATAGTGGCATTCAGTTAGAATGCATTCATTCCTAAGTATAGCAAATATAAGCTATAAGGTTGGATTCCTTCTAACCTTCTGTGGTGTGTAGTTGGTAGCGCCTTGACTTAGTAATTATATATCCTAGGTTCAAGTCCCGGTCTGGGTAAATAATGATTTATGTTTTCACATATGTAATGTGCTTATTTGGTAATTGTATGGCCCGAATGAGATTGAGAATTGAATTAAATGCGATAATGAAGCCATTAGTGAGGTTGGGGAATCTGTAATATGAACATAGTGGCATTCAGTTAGAATGCATTCATTCCTAAGCATAGCAGATATAAGCTATAAGATTGGATTCATTTTACCCTTCTGTGGTGTGTAGTTGGTAGCGCCTTGATTTAGTAATTATAAGTCCTAGGTTCAAGTCCCGGTCGGGGTAAATAATGATATATGTTTTCACATATGTAATATGCTTATTTGGTTATTGTATGGCCCGAATGAGATTGGGAATTGAATTAACTACGAAAATGAAGCCACGAGAGAGGTTGAGGAATCTGTAATATGAACATAGTGGCATTCAGTTAGAATGCGTTCATTCCTAAGTATAGCAGATATAAACTATAAGGTTGGATTCCTTTTAACCTTCTGTGTCTGTAGCTGGTAGCTCCTTAACTTAGTAATTATAAGTCCTAGGTTCAAGTCCTGGTAGGGGTAAATAATGATTCATGTTTTCACATATGTAATGTGCTTATTTGATTATTGTATGGCCCGGAGGAGATTGGGAATTGAATTAACTGTGAAAATGAAGCCACGAGAGAGGTTGGGGAATCTGTAATATGAACATAGTGGCATTCAGTTAGAATGCATTCATTCCTAAGTATAGCAGATATAAGCTATAAGGTTGGATTCCTTCTAACCTTCTGTGGTGTGTAGTTGGTAGCGCCTTGACTTAGTAATTATAAGTCCTAGGTTCAAGTCCCGGCCGGGGTAAATAATGATTCATATATATATATATATATATATATATATATATATATATATATATATATATATATATATATATATATATATATATATATACATACATACATACATACATACATACATACATACATACATACATACATACATACATACATACATACATACATACATACATATATATATATATATATATATATATATATATATATATATATATATATATATATATATATATATATATATATATATAATATATAAATATATATACACATGAGCACATTACATATGTGAAAACATGAATAATTTTTTTACCCAGACTGGGACTCGAACCTAGGACTTATGATTACTAAGTAGAGGCGCTACCACTACACCACAGAAGGTTTAAAAGGAATCCAACCTTATAGCTTATATCTGCTATACTTAGGAATGAACGCATTCTAGTTGAATGCCACTATGTTCATATTACAGATTCCCCAACCTTACTCGTGGCTTCATTTTAGCATTTAATTCAATTCGCAATCTCATTCGGGCCATGAAATACAAATAAGCACATTACATATGTGAAAACATGAATCAATTTTTTACTCCGACCGGGACTCGAACCCAGGACTTATGATTACTAAGTAAAGGCGCTACCACTACACCACAGAAGGTTTAAAAGGAATCCAACCTTATAGCTTATATCTGCTATACTTAGGAATGAACGCATTCTAACTGAATGCCACTATGTTCATATTACAGATTCCCCAACCTCACTCGTGGCTTCATTTTAGCATGTAATTCAATTCCCAATCTCATTCGGGCCATGAAATACAAATAAGCACATTATATATGTGAAAACATGAATAATTTTTTTACCCCGACCGGGACTCGAACCTAGGACTTATTATTACTAAGTCAAGGCGCTACCACTACATGTTTTCACATATGTAATGTGCTTATTTGTATTTCATGGCTCGAATGAGATTGGGAATTGAAGTAAATGCTAAAATGAAGCCACGAGTGAGGTTGGGGAATCTGTAATATGAACATAGTGGCATTCAGTTAGAATGCGTTCATTCCTAAGTATAGCAAATATAAGCTATACGGTTGGATTCCTTTTAAACCTTCTGTGGTGTAGTGGTAGCGCCTTGACTTAGTAATCATAAGTTCTAGGTTCGAGTCCCGGTCGGGGTAAAAAAATGATTTATGTTTTCACATATGTAATGTGCTTATTTGTATTTCATGGCCCGAATGAGATTGGGAATTGAATTAAATGCGAAAATGAAGCCACGAGTGAGGTTGGGGACTCTGTAATATGAACATAGTGGCATTCAGTTAGAATGCATTCATTCCTAAGTATAGCAAATATAAGCTATAAGGTTGGATTCCTTCTAACCTTCTGTGGTGTGTAGTTGGTAGCGCCTTGACTTAGTAATTATATATCCTAGGTTCAAGTCCCGGTCGGGGTAAGTAATGATTTATGTTTTCACATATGTAATGTGCTTATTTGGTTATTGTATGGCCCGAATGAGATAGGGAATTGAATTAAATGCGATAATGAAGCCACGAGAGAGGTTGGGGAATCAGTAATATGAACATAGTGGCATTCAGTTAGAATGCATTCATTCCTAAGTATAGCGGATATAAGCTATAAGGTTGGATTCCTTTTAACCTTCTGTGGTGCGTAGTTGGTAGCGCCTTGATTTAGTAATTATAAGTCCTAGGTTCAAGTCCCGGTCGGGGTAAATAATGATATATGTTTTCACATATGGAATGTGCTTATTTGGTTATTGTATGGCCCGAATGAGATTGGGAATTGAATTAACTACGAAAATGAAGCCACGAGAGAGGTTGGGGAATCTGTAATATGAACATAGTGGCATTCAGTTAGAATGCGTTCATTCCTAAGTATAGCAGATATAAACTATAGGGTTGGATTCCTTTTAACCTTCTGTGTCTGTAGCTGGTAGCTCCTTAACTTAGTAATTATAAGTCCTAGGTTCAAGTCCTGGTAGGGGTAAATAATGATTCATGTTTTCACATATGTAATGTGCTTATTTGATTATTGTATGGCCCGGAGGAGATTGGGAATTGAATTAACTGTGAAAATGAAGCCACGAGAGAGGTTGGGGAATCTGTAATATGAACATAGTGGCATTCAGTTAGAATGCATTCATTCCTAAGTATACCAGATATAAGCTATAAGGTTGGATTCCTTCTAACCTTCTGTGGTGTGTTGTTGGTAGCGCCCTGACTTAGTAATTATAAGTCCTAGGTTCAAGTCCCGGCCGGGGTAAATAATGATTCATATATATATATATATATATATATATATATATATATATATATATATATATATATATATATACACACACAAATAAGCACATTACATATGTGAAAACATGAATCATTTTTTTACCCCGACCGGGACTCGAACCTAGGACCTATGATTACTAAGTCAAGGCGCTACCACTACACCACAGAAGGTTTAAAAGGAATCCAACCTTATAGCTCATATCTGCTATACTTAGGAATGAACGCATTCTAACTGAATGCCACTATGTTCATATTACAGATTCCCCAACCTCACTCGTGGCTTCATTTTAGCATTTAATTCAATTCCCAATTTCATTCGGGCCATGAAATACAAATAAGCACATTACATATGTGAAAACATGAATCATTTTTTTACCCCGACCGGGACTCGAACCCAGGACTTATGATTACTAAGTCAAGGCGCTACCACTACACCACAGAAGGTTTAAAAGGAATCCAACCTTATAGCTTATATCTGCTATACTTAGGAATGAACGCATGCTAACTGAATGCCACTATGTTCATATTACAGATTCCCCAACCTCACTCGTGGCTTCATTTTAGCATTTAATTCAATTTCCAATCTCATTCGGGCCATGAAATACAAATAAGCACATTACATATGTGAAAACATGAATCATTTTTTTACCCCGACCGGGACTCGAACCTAGGACTTATAATTACTAAGTCAAGGCGCTACCACTACATGTTTTCACATATGTAATGTGCTTATTTGTATTTCATGGCCCGAATGAGATTGGGAATTGAATTAAATGCTAAAATGAAGCCATGAGTCAGGTTGGGGAATCTGTAATATGAACATAGTGGCATTCAGTTAGAATGTGTTCATTCCTAAGTATAGCAGATATAAGCTATAAGGTTGGATTCCTTTTAAACCTTCTGTGGTGTAGTGGTAGCGCCTTGACTTAGTAATCATAAGTCCTAGGTTCGAGTCCCGGTCGGGGTAAAAAAATGATTCATGTTTTCACATATGTAATGTGCATATTTGTATTTCATGGCCCGAATGAGATTGGGAATTGAATTAAATGCTAAAATGAAGCCACGAGTGAAGTTGGGGAATCTGTAATATGAACATAGTGGCATTCAGTTAGAATGCGTTCATTCCTAAGTATAGCAGATATAAGCTATAAGGTTGGATTCCTTTTAAACCTTCTGTGGTGTAGTGGTAGCGCCTTGACTTAGTAATCATAAGTCCTTGGTTCGAGTCCCGGTCGGGGTAAAAAAAATGATTCATGTTTTCACATATGTAATGTGCTTATTTGTATTTCATGGCCCGAATGATATTGGGAATTGAATTAAATGCTAAAATGAAGCCACGAGTGAGGTTGGGGAATCTGTAATATGAACATAGTGGCATTCAGTTAGAATGCGTTCATTCCTAAGTATAGCAGATATAAGCTATAAGGTTGGATTACTTTTTAACCTTCTGTGGTGTAGTGGTAGCGCCTTGACTTAGTAATCATAAGTCCTAGGTTCGAGTCCCGGTCGGGGTAAAAAAATGATTCATGTTTTCACATATTGAATGTGCTTATTTGTATTTCATGGCCCGAATTAGATTGAGAATTGAATTAAATGCTAAAATGAAGCCACGAGTGAGGTTGGGGAATCTGTAATATGAACATAGTGGCATTCAGTTAGAATGCGTTCATTCCTAAGTATAGCAGATATAAGCTATAAGGTTGGATTCCTTTTAAACATTCTGTGGTGTAGTGGTAGCGCCTTGACTTAGTAATCATAAGTCCTAGGTTCGAGTCCCGGTCGGGGTAAAAAAATGGTTCATATATATATATATATATATATATATATATTATATATATATATATATATATATATATATATATATATATATATATATATATATATATATATATATATATATATATATATATATATATAAGTCCAGACATATGCAAAAATACAATCTGAATATGAAGCTTACCATATGATAGTGGATGGTGGTAGTTCCAGTGGGAAGTTCCTCTGTGCGAGCAGATCCGACGGAACTTGTGTCATCGTCAACATCAGTTTGCTGCTTGTAACGAGTCATCTGTAATTAGGATATGAAATACTCTCTATGAAACTACTATATGTATTAAGCAAAATGATACTTACAAAGAAATATGAAATACTCTCTATGAAACTGGTCTCCAGCAAAAAGTTACATACAGTACATGTGACTAGGGGATACTGTCAATAAAACTCATGTTTGTTTTTAGGCAAAATACAGCCTAACTTCAATATGAATTAAGCGTACTCTCTATAAAACTATGCTATCTAAAACTTTCAACAAAACTAGAGTAAAATTATAAAAAAAAACAGTGTGGAATACTCTCCACAAAACTCGTCCTTCTTGAGCAAAAAGCTATACCTGAACATGAAAGAGAAATGTTCTCTATAACACAGCTGTTATTTATACTAATGTTAAGTTTTAAGCAAGTCGCCACATATATACGATGATGTTATATGCCATTTTCCGTGTCATTGTTAATCCCCATTACGGAAATGGATATTGACAGACTGGAGCTGGGGAACTAAGGCTCGATGCCCTTGTTGTGAAAAAGCTGAAGCCATGAACTGAAACCTGAACCTGAACTCTGAAATAAACCACGTGGGGCTGGAGATCAAGGAGTGAACTTGAAACTCTCCCTCTTATTTTCTTTGGGCAGGGTAAATGTTTATGGTGGGTAACAACAAGATATATGGCTGGATCCATGGGCCTTTAGCACCTGGGCGTCAAGTGCCGCTGGGGGTCAAAATGGGCCAAAAGATCAGCTATTCCCATGACCACCAAACACAAACATTTGACCCGTACGTATTTACATGCCCCTGGAGAAATACCCAATGGGCCTGGGCGATTTGGACCCTCTTATACCCAATAAGCCTGTGGGAGTAGCTCCACCCAAAAGAGAAAGAACTCCCGTTGGTTCTGGAAGCCTATTGGCTGATCTGTCCAAGCCGACACGCCCTGCCCTCTAGGTCCTTCAAGAACACCCGAGGCAGTCAGACACAGAGAGCTTAGTTAGAACTTTCCCCGGGGCACGATTAATATCTCAGTTTTGTTATACATTAAGGGAATGGGGCATTGAGGTGTCAGATACATTGTACTTTTGAATAGATTTAGTTTAAAGTGATATATCGCTTGTCTGTTCTAACCTTGAACGTACCTGGTAATTAAGTATAGATTAACAAGTGGTGGCAGCGAGGTACGATTCACCCCGGAAAAAAAATTATGAAAGAGACAAATTTTCATGCCAGTGGAAACCCGTGTGAAGAGAAAAAGAATGGCAAACGTAGAAGAACAGTACTCCTTGTCGCAGGAAATGCTGGAAGAGGACAAGACTTGCAGAATCCTCGAACTAGAGGAACAATTACGATGCCTACAAACCAGTGCCGAGACCGCTCAGTTGAAGAGAAGAAACTTGGTCGACTGCGACAGGTGCCGACAGCGAGACCGATGCCTCAAATGCCGAAAAACAACCTGCTGCTCCGAATCGAGAGACGACGCATGAAGCACAGCAGGCCATGCCCCCTCCCCGTGCCCTTGTTGGAAAGGTGCACCGAGTCAAAGACTGTCCTTTATAATTTGACGGCGCGAATGTAATAGGCCTCGAACACCCACCCATATTCCCCGAGGCCGAGTTTTTGAAACATTTGGCTCTGCGGATGAGAAGCGCCGAGTGGACCGATAAGTACCGCATAAACGAAGTGGTACAATGGTGCACCGGGTTTGCATCCGACATGGTGGGAGAAGACAAGTGGTCACAGATTAAAAGTTGGGAAACTTTTAAGCAACGATTCCTAAAGTACTTTACATTGTGACAGAGTGACGAAATTCTAATAAACAAAATTAAAAATTGTGCTTGAAGACGTGGAGAACAGTTGAATTGGTATGTGAAGAGGATTGAATCCTTAACTAACTCAGTGAGTGTGATCACCGATAATCCGTACATGCGGCATAGTATTGTGCGGAGTGCTCTGCGGAACACCGTTCCACCGAAGTGCCATTTCTTGCAGAAATCTACCATACCGATTCCCGACATAGTTAAGCACCTATCGAATTGGTTCGAGAGCCATCCTGGACATGGTCTCTCGGAAGAAGAAATTGAAGAGGAAAGGCTCCTAGATGTGACAGCGATCCCCGTCACAGCAATGGCGATCGAACGAGGGCCGAGATCCCGATCCACGGAGAGAGAAAGATCCGGAAATTGTCACAGCCTGGGCCATCGATGGGAGCAGTGCGTGCAAACATGGAGCCCAGGCGCACTCTGCTTCAGGTGCCTAGGGTCCAGACATCGGGCCAAAGGATGCCCCACAGACGGAAGGGTACATGATGCATTACTGCTTAGGAAAAAAAACTCCATATCCCCGACGACCCCGTTGGGAGAACTTTCCGAGGACTCAGCGGCAAGAAGCCGCTGCCCCTCCAGAGTTGGATATTGTGGACGTCTCCGGGCCAGCCCCCCAGCACAGCTAAGTACTTGTAATTTCTGTCTAATGAGTAATGGGATCTTCTTAGTAAAAATTGCGGTTGGAAGACTCAACCAATTTGCTTTGCTAGATACAGGCTCAGCTGTATCGTTAATTGATCGTAGTATAATTGCAGACCCCATTACTAGATTAGATAGTTCAGTAGTAACAACTACCGTGGGAGATAATACCCCGAATTTTGTTAAAGTTAAAGAGATAGTGAAGCAAGTGATTGCATTTGAGGGGTGCCCCACAAAATATAGATGTGCCTTCCTTGTATTGCCTAGGTTAAGTACTGAACAGGCGAAAGTAATAATTGGATTCGAGGACATGGTAAAGATGGGAATAAATATTGTTAATAAACGAGGGAAAACTATCGTAACCGTAAACGAGAGGGAAGTCGCTGCATGTTCCCCACGCGCTTCAGTGTCTGCATGCCTGTCGAAAGAAGAGAACGATAATTATATTGTAACGCATCGGGAAGAAATTATTGAGAGCGGTACTGCATGTGCCTTGGAAGCTATTACCTCGCGGGGAGGTCCTGGGCGGACAAGTCTTGTATGCAGAATTTATCGGGGACTATGCTGATTTTTTTTCCTAGTACAGTGTTCCCCCGGTTATTCGCGTTTCTTGGTTCGCGTTCTCACTGTATTGCAATTTTTTTTTTGATAAATTATTATTTTATTTTTTGGGTATGCGCAAAAATATTTAAATATTGAAGAAAAAAAATTTCAGTATTTTCATTTTTTTACTGAAAAAAAAATTTCATTATTTAATTGCTAAAAAAAAATTTATTTCCCAGCCTACGAATAATAAAACAGTAAAAAACAGTAAAAAACATAAATTTAGATATACGTACGTACAGCATAACTCATTCGGGGCAAGATTCCTAGATTGCGTACAAGGGAATTTCCTACACCAACATGTAATGGAACCAACAAGGGCCAGGGGTGGGGATGAGCCATCACTACTTGATCTAGTGTTCACAGATAATGTGTTGGATATTGAAAAAATTGAGTATGAACCACCAATTGGAAAGAGTGACCACTGTGTGTTGTTGATGGAGTATATCATTGAAGATATTCTTCCTGAGAGTAGAGGTACTGAGGACATGAGGAGGAACTATCGGAAAGGAGATTACATCAAAATGAATGAGCTTTTTGCAGTTATTGACTGGAGAACCTTATTTTACAACAAATCTGTACAAGAAATGTATGACATCTTTTGTGAGAAATATGGGAAGATAGTAGATTGCTGCATACCTGTCACCAAAGTAGGTGTAATTCATGCCAGAGAGAAATGGTTCGATAATGGGTGTAAAAGAGCTAAGGAGTGGAGAGACAAATGCTGGAAAAGGTATAGGAGGAGAAAAAACATAAATGCCTGGCAAACCTACAAAAGAGCAAGAAATGACTACCTAAGTAAAAGGAGAGAAGCAGAGAGAGACTATGAGAGGGACATCACCAGGAAGGCGAAAGAAAATCCCAAGCTTTTCCACAGCTTTATCAGAGGAAAACTGAAGGTAAAAGAACAGGTTTTAAGGCTAAAGAGAGAGGATGGAAGCATCACTGAGACGGATGAAGAGATCTGCAAAGAATTGAACAAGGAGTTTCAGTCAGTATTTACAGTAGAAAATACCCCACCCCCTCAGATTGCAGTGATAAAAGCTCAAGGGCTGGTATTAGAGAACATCAACCTTACAGCCACAGAGGTATGCAAAGCGCTGATGGATTTAGATGTTCATAAAGCTACAGGTCCTGATGACATATCCCCTCATGTGCTTAAAAAATGCGCACACACAATATCAGTGGCACTAAGTATCATATTTAAGGAGTCACTGGAGTCGGGGGAGATTCCAAGCTGCTGGAAACAAGCAAATGTGATACCTATCTTCAAAAAGGGAAGGAGGGATACGGCTCTGAACTATAGACCAGTTTCCTTGACCAGCATATTTTGCAAAGTTATGGAGAAACTACTAAGGAAACATATCTCTCTTCACTTGGAATCCTTCAACTTTTTGTCAGTGAGGCAACATGGCTTCAGAGAAGGTAGATTAACAGTAACAAACTTATTAGAATTTTATGATGAGGTAAGCCAAATCTTACAGGAAAGAGAGGGCTGGGCAGACTGCATATTCCTAGACTTCCAGAAAGCGTTTGACACTGTTCCACATGGGAGACTTATTAGGAAGCTGCAATCAATGGCTAGAATAGGTGGGAATGTTTTGGAATGGATAAAAACTTACTTAGAAGGAAGGGAACAGAGGGTTAGAGTAAGACACTCAGTGTCTGAATGGAGAAGAGTTAGTAGTGGAGTTCCACAGGGTTCAGTTTTAGGGCCACTTTTGTTCCTTGTATATGTAAATGACCTACCAGAGTCTGTAAATTCATTCATGAATATGTTTGCAGATGATGCAAAGATTGTGAACAAAGTAAAAACCGAGAACAATGGTAGAGAACTTCAGGAGGATCTAAATAATCTGCATGAGTGGTCAGAAAAGTGGCTAATGAAATTCAATACTTCAAAATGTAAGGTAATGAGGATGGGTACAAGTGCAAGAAGGCCCAAGCTTGACTACTCGGTGGCTGGAGTACAACTTCAAGAGACAGAAAACGAGAGAGATCTAGGAGTAAACATACTGGCAGATTTGTCTCCAGAAATACATATAAATGGCATAGTAAGGGCAGCAAATGCATTCTTATCAAATGTAAGGGTAGCCTTCAGGCACATGGACAAGGAAATGTTCAGAAATATTTATGTAACCTATGTGAGGCCAAAACTCGAATATGCAGCCCCCTTTTGGAATCCGCACTTGAAAAAGCACATAGCTAAGCTTGAAAAAGTTCAAAGACATGCCACGAAACTGGTGCCAGAAATACGCAATCTCAGTTATGATGAGAGGCTGAGGGAATTAGACTTACCATCACTCGAAGCTAGAAGAGTGAGGGGGGGATATGGTGACAGTCTTTAAATTCCTTCATGGTTATGATAGAGTGGATAGGGATCGATATTTTGATATGGCTGGCTCTAGAACTAGAGGTCATAGTTTGAAGCTTCGCAAGAAAACTTCTTTGCAGGATGTAAGGAAATACTTTTTCAGTGTAAGAGTAGTTGATAATTGGAATTGGCTAAGCGAGGAGGTAGTTAATGCTATCTCAATCCATAGTTTTAAGGACAGGTATGATAAGTATCACTAAGTCTAAAATGGAACCGATGAGGAGACGGGAAGATACGAGCTTTAGGCTCTTTCCCGTAAACACAATTAGGTAATCTTAATTAGATAATCACATGTGCGCCGTTCTCGTTGTGCTTATTAATACGTTTTGCTTGTGATTTTTTACTCGCATATTCTAACCTTTGCAATGCTTCCCAAGCATCCTTCATCTTCTAAGGCTTCTTGTAGTGAGCCTAAGCGGCAAAGGAAAATGTTAACCATTGTAGGTAAAGGGAAACTTTTAGATATGTTGAAAGAAGGAAAAAAGTTTGTGGATGTCGGCCGCTATTTTACGCAAACATAAAAATAATTTTAAAATACCTATGTATGTCACGTCATCATCACCTCATTCACGGTAAGTTTTCCTATCATTTTCATAAAAATTTACGTTGCTTGCTGTTATTTATAATGTAAAGGGTGTTTTTTAACAGTGCAGGGAGGGTTTATACAGTACTTAAACGTAAAAATAATTGTAAAATACCTATGTACATGAGCATGTCATGTAATTACCACTTCATTCACCGTAATTTTATCTATCACTTTCATATAAATTTATGCTGCATGCTGTTATTTATGAAGTAAAGGGTGGTTTGTTAACAGTACAGGGAGGGTTTATACAGTGTAAACGTAAAAATAAATTAAAATATCTATGTACATATAGGCTGATCCTACTCCGCGGTTTTCCTTGTTCGCGCCGGGTCCCGGAACCAAACTACCGCGATGAGGGGGGGATCACTGTAAATTGTTGATAATCCCAACGGGTCACGGAAATTAAGAGTCATGTGTGTCAGTATATCGCCGGTCCTGTTAACTATTCCTAGAAACACGAAAATCGCCGAATTCGACGAAGTGCGGCAGCAATACAGTACCAATGTCATTGGGGTCGCCGAGGACCCAGAACGTATCACAAATTTGCAGACGTTAGTGAGAGGATTGAGAGCTGCTGAGCATTCTGCTTTCATGACTGAACTTGTCGCTAAATATAATGATGTTTTCTCTTTAGATTCTGACCCCCTTGGGGAGTGTACCCTTATGCCGTTCGATATCAACACGGGATATCATGCCCCCACCTTTGTAAAACCCTACCGCACTTCCATTGTATACGAGAAAAAATTAGAGGGAATGGTAGATGACTTAGAGAAAAAGCGCATCATTAGACTATCTAAAAGCCCTTTTAGTAGTGAAAGAGAAAGAGGGAAACCTTCGGTTGTGCGTAGATTTTCGCAAACTAAATTTTGTTTCTGAAGGCGATAAATTCCCCTTCCCTATAATTGAAGATATACTGTGTCACGTCAGTGGTGCTAAGTATTTTACCACTCTCGACCTCCTGGTGGGGTACCACCAGGTAGTCTTAGAAGAGAGGAGTAAAGCTAAGACCGTTTTTTCAGTGAATAATAAACTCTATGAGTACAATTGCCTACCTTTTGGGTTAAAAAATGCCCCCAGTCATTTCAGCAGACTCATGACAGCAGTACTCCTGGGCCTCATCAGTAACGTCGTGCTAGTATATTTAGATGACTTAGTAATAATCGGAAAGACTTTTGAAGAACATGCTCGAAACCTTATTTCGGGTTTAGAAGCTTTGAGGCAGAATAACCTTCGTGTGAAATGATCTAAATATCAGTTTTCAAAGCAGAAGTAGAATATCTCGGCCACAAATTGTCGTCCATGGGTGTGGCAGTGTTGCATGATAAAGTAAAAGCCATATAAAATTTTGCGAGACCCAGAACTTGTAAAGATGTTAGATCTTTTCTTGGACTTTGCTCGTACTACCGCAAGTTTATCGAGAAATACGCGGACATTTCCCAGCCCCTAGATAGACTACGAAATTCGCATCAGATCACCTGGACACCTGAGCACGAGACTGAGTTTGTAGCTTTAAAGAGCACCTTAATGTCTACTCAAGTACTCTCATATCCTAAAATTTGGTCGAGAGTTCTATGTCACGTGTGACGCCTCTGACGTCGCGATCGGCGGAGTAGTATCGCAGATAGACAACGACAGAAGGGACCGCCCCACTAGTTTCGTTTCACGAGCGCTTACAGACACTGAGGGGTGATATGCGACAATCAAACGAGAGGCACTTGCCATCATGTTCGTGTTATAAAAGCATAAATATTTCCTCATCGGATATCCGGTGATTATTCGTATGCAAATCCGCTAAATACTCAAAGACTTTCACGATGGCTGTTAAGACTTATGCAGTTTGATATAAAGGGGTTTGAGTTTGTACCTGGAAAAAGTAATAAAGTAGCCGACACCCTGAGCAGGGGAGTACGGGCAGTCCCTGCCCTAGCCATTAAACATTCGATGAAAAATGCAAGTCATAGAACCGTGGACACGAACCGTCCTGTGACTACGAGGGCCGATTGTGATTCCGCACACACACTCCTTCAGAGTGATGGGGAAAGAAACCCTTGCGAGGTAAATAAAAGAGTGAATGGGGTAAGTGTTGAAGAGAGAAGACAGGGTGAGAGCTGCGAGTGAGGGAGCGAGTATGAATGAGCGGGAGGGGGGCATTTGTGGGTGGAATCGCGAGGCGCTCGTAAGGAAGCAAGACGGGGATAAGTTGTGGGGGGAGGTGAAGAAATTCTTGCAGGGAGTAGCCAGCAAAATCCCTTCTAAATTTCGATGCCAAATCAATTCATTCGTGATAGAAGATGGAATACTTTTAAAAATTTATAAGTGAAAAAGCGGAGAAGGGGGATACGCGGCAGTACTTCCCGAGGAGTTCCACAGTCATGCCCTCTTCCTGTGTCACACGAGTCCCGTGGCCAGCCATATGGGGATAGAGTAAACATATCAGTTGCTGAGTACCCAGTTTAACTGGGAGGGGATGTATAAGGATGTTGCAACGTATATTAAAGGATGTTACTTGTGTAATTGCTACAGATTTAAAGTAGTACAGTCCCATCTGCCCGAATCTGGCCGAGATGTAGTTTTAAATGGGAAAGAGTTCATTGTGACTTGGTAGGCCCCCTACCCAGATCGTATGATGGCTACACGTACGTCCTACGCAAGTTCACGTTAGAATTCAGATTTCCTAGAGAAACAGTAACTGATAATGGGTGCAAATTCATGAACAAAATTTTCCAGGACTTATGCAAACTAGCGCGAGTTGACCATGTAGCCATCCAGGCTTATAGACCGCAAGCTAACAGGTTAGTAGAGAGAAGAAATGCCTCCATCATTACACTATTACGACAACTTGCTGCCCTTGACCCCCAAGGATGGAATCTGAAACTAAAACAAGAGGAACAAGCTCTTAATTTCGCATATCATAAGTCGATCGGTGACTCCCCTTATTATCTTGTGTTTAGGGAAGACCCCAAGCTTTCTTGGGACACGTTTGCCCCGTAAAAGCTGTTGCCGGTATACGATATTGAAAGTCTTAGAACGTTTGCTGTACCGCCAGAAAGACATACGCACTAACAGCGGCCATCCTGGACAAACAAAAAGAGAGGTACGCAAGGGAGTATGATATAAGACATAGTACAAAGAGGCATGAAGCCAAAGTAGGCAATAGAGTCTACGTGAAAAATGTCAACCGCCAGCATAAAATGTTCCCTTTTATCTAGGTCCACACCGAGTGTTAGAGATAACGCATGATAATATAAAACTTAGAAATTTACGCAGTGATAAAGTTTGCCACTATCATTCCAGCTTGGTCATAAAGAAGGAATGTGAGATGACAAGAAGCGACAACAAGAATGTCACACATTCGTTTCCCGTATTTGAAAGAGACGAAATCGATCTAGAAGCTGAAGAGACAGGGGAGGAAACAGCGCCTGTCCACACATCTCCCCACAAAAGCTAGCCATCTGAAGTCCAGAAGACAAATATTGAGCAGGATTGGGGGTAGGAAAAGAGAGTAATGAAAGGAGGGTAATTAAATACCTAACTGATTGTAAGTATAGACAAACAGAAAATAAATCATATGTAATTTAACAGTTTGGTATTGCAGCCGAATTTCGGTTATGGTTAGGTTAGGATAGGCTAAGAATGGTTAGGTAAGGTCATAAATTGTTAGGTTAGAAGTTGTCATGTAACCTAATTATTCATAACCTTACCTAATCATTCTTAACCTAACCTAACCATAGCCGAAATTCGGCCGCGATACAAAACTGTAAAATTACCATATATATATATATATATATATATATATATATATATATATATATATATATATATATATATATATATATATATATATATATATATATATATATATATATATATATATATATATATATATATATATATATATATATATCTATATATATATATATATATATATATATATATATATATATATATATATATATATATATATATATATATATATATATATATATATATATATATATATATATATATATATATATATATATATATATATTATGACTGCAGGAATTCGAATAGTAAAAGAGATAGACCAAAAGATATTGATTTTAAAATAAGCATTATTGTGGAATATAAGTATAGAACTCAGTTCTTGCCTCAAAATGCCAGAACCATATGTATATTTCCTGTTATTCCTGATTTATTATTATTATTATTTTTATTTCTATTATTATTATTGTGATCATGATTACTATTATTGTTATTATTATTACGTAGGCTGTTATTGTTGTTATCACTCCATGGCTTGTTACTAATAATTATTTTCGTAATACTATCAGCAGAAACCAAATGATTTGTATTTTCATTTTGAATTCATGCTTTTATGTTATTGCAGTCACTTTTAATAAGAGTATCTCTTTAGTGGCTATCCCCAATATTTCATGATTTTTTCTTTATTCTTATAGAAAAGTAATATCATGCATAAATGAGCTATTTGTTATTCAGCTACTTCCTAAAGATCGTAAACGCCTATCTGAACGGTGTACATGTATGTGCAAGTACAGACTTATTTTCAGGCAGCCCCGACCTGCAATTTAAAAATTTTATTTTTTTTTCTCTCAAGCAAGTCCCTTTTACCCATTGGAGAGATTGCAAGTGCCTGCAGATGCAGGGGAGGCGAAGTATAATCTCTGAATGCTGACATATGGCCATTGTTAGTAAGCAGAGGTCATATCTATTCCTTCTTGTATTTGTATTAGCGACATTAGGCCCTAGTTTCCGGCCCTACAGTCTACTCCAGGCTATATTTGTATTTTTCAGCTGGAGGAAGATGCACCTCCATGAAGAGGTAGCGTGCGAGGTGGTCCTAGTGTCTTAAGGCATCTCATATAGACGCCTATAGCCGCTAGGGAGCAGAGTGCGCACTCAGAAACCCTCCGCCACAGGACGGCATACAGAGCCCGTGTCAATTTAGTCAGAAGTCAGTCCTTGCCGGGGGCAGAACTTATGTCCTAGATTAGAATCCTCCCCTGAAGGGGGAGTGAAGAGTGAAGCTCAGGAACTATAAGAATGGGAGCTTTGAGGAACAATTTAGATCAAGTTATCTCTTAATAAATTACTGTTAATTGAACAATGCATCTCTATCATCTACCTCGCTACCTGTATAAAACAAGTATAGTGTAAGAAGAACACTATATGTCACAAAGGAGAATATGGTGGCGCTGTAATTTAGCTTTAAGGCCTAGATTAAAGACAAATCGATGCCCCCCTATAGAAGTAAGATAGGTGTAGGAATTATAGTATAAAAGGTTTAATATAGTAAGTGTCATTAAAGAATAGTTGTCATTTATCAATTGTGCATGTGTTGAATTTCATTTTTTTCTCACTATAATGTGTGTTATATGTTACTATTGAATATTTGCAGAGATCATACCCAACTATATTCTGTATTATTTAAGTAACATAATTATGTTCATTGAGTTTCTCTCCTATATAATTTTGTCCTTGAATAGTAGTTACATATTGTAATTGTGATGTTAACTTTTTCTGCTTAACTCTTACCATTGTTTTAAGTCATGATTGAATATTTGCAGAGTTCATACCCAACTATATTTTATATTATTTAAGTAATGTAAATATGTTCACTCAGTTTTTCTCCTATATCATTTTGTCCTTGAATAGTAGTTACATATTGTAATTGTGATGTTAAGTTTTTCTGCTTAACTATTACCATTGTTTTAAGTCATGATTGAATATTTGCCGAGATCATATCTAACTGTACTTCATATTATTGAAGTAACATATTGATTTCAATTAGTTTTTTTTTTTTACTCTTAAATAATGTTATCAGTGATTACTAGCTATATAGTGTAATTGTAACACTTAATTTTATTTTTTTTCTTTTAATTAGAATGCTTTTTGTAAGGAACATATTTTTCTGTTATTAGCCTCTCTCCAGAGAATAAATATTCTGCATGTTTTAGATCCTCTAAACAGGATCTCTTTCTGAAGACTTTTAGTAAGCATTGAAGAGTATTGCAATTTTTACATTCCTGTAATCTGTTTAGAAAATCATATGAAATTGTAGGTATTAGGCAACACATTAAATAATTCGGCCCCGTTTTTTGTAAACTAATGATAGTTAGCATACATAGAAAAGCTCTCAAAAAATGCTTAATGCCTCGTCTGAAATATAAGAATTTCAAGGTGGTGGTGGGGAGTGTCGTGAAAAAGCTGAAGCCATGAACTGAAACCTGAACCTGGACTCTGAAATAAACCACGTGGGGCTGGAGATCAAGGGTGAAATTGAAACTCTCCCTCTTATTTTCTTTGGGCAGGGTAAATGTTTATGGTGGGTAACAACAAGATATATGGCTGGATCCATGGGCCTTTAGCACCTGGGCGTCAAGTGCCGCTGGAGGTCAAAATATGCCAAAAGATCAGCTATTCCCAGGACCACCAAACACACAAACAATTGACCTGTACGTATGTACATGCCAAAGGAGAAATACCCAATGGGCCTGGGCGATTTGGACCCTCATATACCCAATAGGCCTGTTGGAGTAGCTCCATCCAAAAGAGTACAGTGGTAACGAGCTGGCTTCGCATTCACGAGGTCGAAAGATCGGTTCCCGTCCAAGACCGAGAGTTTAAGCTGTTTACTGGCAGGAACTGCTGTGGTTGGACACCACAGTGGGGGGTTGGGGCTTGCCCTGGCTGACGAATACCCATTGTATTGAAATGGAAATAAAGTTTGTTTGTTTGTTTGTTTATTGGCTGATCTGTCCAAGCCGACAACCCTGCCCTTTGGGTCCTTCAAGAACACCCGTGGCAATCAGACACAGAGAGCTTAGTTAGAACTTTCCCCGGGCACGAATAAAATCTCAGTTTTGTTATACATTAAGGGAAGGAGACATTGAGACGTCAGATACATTGTACTTTTGGAAAAATTTAGTTTAAAGTGATACATCGCTTGTCCGTTCTAATCTTGCACATACCTGGTAATTAATTATAGATTAACAAGACAATACGTCACCCTTCCTAGCGCCGCACAGTGGGATTGATCTCGGGTCTGTCACCTCCGAGTTAAGTGCTCCAATCACTACACTACAGCGGTCCCCGGTAATGATATATAATTTATTTTCTATAAAATTATTACGTATTTAACATAAAGTCACCTACGAAGGAATTAAATGCTGTGAAACTATTGTTAAATCTAAAGCAAAAACGCTACTTATAAGTGATAAAATGCTCTCTACAGAACCATAGCCAAGGCTTGAGAAAAACTATACACAACACTTACAATACAACTACGTTTATTTATGGGACAAAAGGCTCTCCACAACACAGTCTGGATTACTCTATTAAAATTATTGTCAGTTCTAGAGCAAATGGCCACCTGTTAAAAATATGTAATACAGCTTAAAATACTTCTGAAAATATATCAAAAAGCCATCCCCCCCAAAAAAAAAGCAAATCTTAAACAAAAGAGGAACTTACAGAAAAAACAAAATACTCTCAACAAAAGCTATGATCTTGAGCAAAATGGTTTTCATAAAAGTATATAACCGGTTCCGGTTTTACGTCACGGACTCCCTTATCAACCAAGGGCTAGGACGGTTGCCTTCTTGCTAAGGACTTGTTTTGGCAGATGTAATCCTTACGCTGAGTGCATGCCTTTGCTAACCTCAGACCGTGACGGGGCGCGAACCCTCGACCTGACGCCTCAGAGTCGGAGACGCTACCGACTGAGCCACCTGATGCAGAAGATATCAGAAACTCTCTAGATAAAACTTACAGGTTTTAAGCCAAAATGGAACTAAGAATTTGAAATACTCTTTATAAAACTTATGTTAGATCTTGAGCAAAGAACCACAAATTAAAGAACATAAAATACTTTCTATAAAACTCATGTAAAATCCCGAGAAAAAGGAACTTATAAATGAACATGAAATACTCTCTATAATATCAATGTTATATCTTGAACAAAAAAGGAACTTATAAAAGAACATGAATTACTCTCTATTAGAGCTATCCTAGAGCTTGGAAAAAAGCCACCAGTAAGAGAACATTAAGTATTCTCTATAAAACTTGTGCTACATCTTTAACAGGGAGCCATCTATAAACAAAATGAACTAATGTCTACAAAATCACTTAATTGAAGCACGAGCAATTATTTACAATCACTGTTAACTAAACCTAGAGCAATTTGAAATACTCTCTATAAAACTTATATTAGATCTAGAGCAAAGAGTCACAAAATAAAGAAAACTTACTTGAAATCCCGAGAAAAAATGAACTTAAAAAAGAACATGAAATAAATACTCTTTATAAAAAATCAATGTTAGATCTTGAGCAAAAAGAAACTTATAAAAACACAAGATATGCTCTCTAGAAAAGCTCTGTTAAGTCGTGAGTAAAAATCCACCAATAAAAGACCAAAAACGATTCTCTATAAAACCTGTGTTGCATTTTCAGTAAGAAGCCATCTCGATTAAAATAAAAAAATGAATAAAATCGGGAGCAATAATTTACAATCACTGTTTTCTCTTTTTCTCTTCACTTTATATATTCTTCGTTCCCAGGCCCGATGAGAGCTATTTTATGTATTTTTTTTTTGGGGGGGGGGCCGTCCTGGTGTCACAATCATAAAAAAAAAAATGAACCTCGGGAAATTAACTACCTACAAGAGCAATATAAATTCCTCTTCATAATACAACAGCACAAATTTAAACAAGAAAGTCAGCTCCAAAAGAATAAGAAGTTTTTTCTTTAAATTAATATTTAAGTCATGAGCAAAATGCCACACACCTCAGAGCAAACTTTACACGATGATAAATTTGGGAAACATTATTATTTCTGTCAAACGTAATCGGTAAGCATTTTCTTTAATGCCAAACCATTCCACATTGGTATGGACGGATGCCAGGAGTGTGATTTCTAGAGGTTGGGCGCTATCAAATTTTGAACATCAGCTTTATAAATAATCAAAATCAACATCACTTAGCTTTGCGTGATTATCTAATTGTGATTAGCTAATTGTGCTGATGAGAAAGAGCCCAAAGTTCGTATCTTCCCGTCTCCTGGTCGGTTCCATTTTGCACGTGTGTGATTACCTAATTGTGATTACCTAATTGTGTTTTCGGGAAAGAGCCCAAAGCTCGTATCTTCCCGTCTCCTGATCGGTTCCATTTTATACTTAGTCATACTTATCATACCTGTCCTTAAAACTATGGATTGAGATAGCATTAACTACCTCCTCGCTTAGCCAATTCCAATTATCAACTACTCTTGCATTGAAAAAGTATTTCCTTACATCCTGCAAAGAAGTTTTCTTACGAAGCTTTAAACTATGACCTCTAGTTCTAGAGCCAGCCATACCAATATATCGATCCCTATCCACTCTATCATAACCATGAAAGAATTTAAAGACTGTCACCATATTCCCCCTCAATCTTCTAGCATCAAGTGATGGTAAGTCTAATTCCCTCAGCCTTTCATCATAACTGAGATTGCGTAGTTCTGGCACCAATTTCGTGGCATGTCTTTGAACTTTTTCAAGCTTAGCTATGTGCTTTTTCAAGTGCGGATTCCAAAAGGGGGCGGCATATTCAAGTTTTGGCCTCACATAGGTTACATAAATATTTCTGAACATTTCCTTGTCCATGTGCCTGAAGGCTACCCTTACATTTGATGTGTGTGTGTGTGTGTGTGTGATTACCTAATTGTGATTACCTAATTGTGTTTACGGGAAAGAGCCCAAAGCTCGTATCTTCCCGTCTCCTCATCGGTTCCATTTTATACTTAGTCATACTTATCATACCTGTCCTTAAAACTATGGATTGAGATAGCATTAACTACCTCCTCGCTTAGCCAATTCCAATTATCAACTACTCTTACACTGAAAAAGTATTTCCTTACATCCTGCGAAGAAGTTTTCTTACGAAGGTTTAAACTATGACCTCTAGTTCTAGAGCCAGCCATATCAAAATATCGATCCCTATCCACTCTATCATAACCATGAAGGAATTTAAAGACTGTCACCATATCCCCCCTCACTCTTCTAGCTTCGAGTGATGGTAAGTCTAATTCCCTCAGCCTCTCATCATAACTGAGATTGCGTATTTCTGGCACCAGTTTCGTGGCATGCCTTTGAACTTTTTCAAGCTTAGCTATGTGCTTTTTCAAGTGCGGATTCCAAAAGGGGGCTGCATATTCGAGTTTTGGCCTCACATAGGTTACATAAATATTTCTGAACATTTCCTTGTCCATGTGCCTGATGGCTACCCTTACATTTGATAAGAATGCATATGCTGCCCTTACTATGCCATTTATATGTATTTCTGGAGACAAATCTGCCAGTATGTTTACTCCTAGATCTCTCTCATTTTCTGTCTCTTGAAGTTGTACTCCAGCCACCGAGTAGTCAAGCTTGGGCCTTCTTGCACTTGTACCCATTCTCATTACCTTATATTTTGAAGTATTGAATTTCATTAGCCGCTTTTCTGACCACTCATGCAGATTATTTAGATCCTCCTGAAGTTCTCTACCATTGTTCTCGTTTTTTACTTTCTTCACAATCTTTGCATCATCTGCAAACATATTCATGAATGAATTTACAGACTCTGGTAGGTCATTTACATATACAAGGAACAAAAGTGGCCCTAAAACTGAACCCTGTGGAAAACCACTACTAACTCTTCTCCATTCAGACACTGAGTGTCTTACTCTAACCCTCTGTTCCCTTCCTTCTAAGTAAGTTTTTATCCATTCCAAAACATTTCCACCTATTCTAGCCATTAATTGCATGTTCCTAATAAGTCTCCCATGTGGAACAGTGTCAAACGCTTTCTGGAAGTCTAGGAATATGCAATCTGCCCAGCCCTCTCTTTCCTGTAAGATTTGGCTTACCTCATCATAAAATTCTAATAAGTTTGTTACTGTTGATCTACCTTCTCTGAAGCCATGTTGCCTCACTGACAAAAAGTTGAAGGATTCCAAGTGATGAGAGATATGTTTCCTTAGTAGTTTCTCCATAACTTTGCAAACTATGCTGGTCAAGGAAACTGGTCTATAGTTCAGAGCCGTATCCCTCCTTCCCTTTTTGAAGATAGGTATCACATTTGCTTGTTTCCAGCATCTTGGAATCTCCCCCGACTCCAGTGACTCCTTAAATATGATACTTAGTGCCACTGATATTGTGTTTGTGCATTTTTTAAGCACATGAGGGGATATGTCATCGGGACCTGTAGCTTTATGAACATCTAAATCCATCAGCGCTTTGCATACCTCTGTGGCTGTAAGGTTGATGTTCTCTAATACCGGCCCTTGAGCTTCTATCACTGCAATCTGAGGGGGTGGGGTATTTTCTACTGTAAATACTGACTGAAACTCCTTGTTCAATTCTTTGCAGATCTCTTCATCCGTCTCAGTGATGCTTCCATCCGCTCTCTTTAGCCTTAAAACCTGTTCTTTTACCTTCAGTTTTCCTCTGATAAAGCTGTGGAAAAGCTTGGGATTTTCTTTAGCCTTCTTGGTGATGTCCCTCTCATAGTCTCTCTCTGCCTCTCTCCTTTTACTTAGGTAGTCATTTCTTGCTCTTTTGTAGGTTTGCCAGGCATTTATGTTTTTTCTCCTGCTATGCCTTTTCCAGCATTTGTCTCTCCACTCCTTAGCTCTTTTACACCCATTATCGAACCATTTCTCTCTGGCATGAATTACACCTACTTTGGTGACAGGTATGCAGCAATCTACTATCTTCCCATATTTCTCACAAAAGATGTCATACATTTCTTGTACAGATTTGTTGTAAAATAAGGTTCTCCAGTCAATAACTGCAAAAAGCTCATTCATTTTGATGTGTGTATGGCAGAATGTGATTATTATTATTATTATTATTTTTATTATTATTATTATTATTATTATTATTATTATTATTATTATTATTATTATTATTATTATTATTATTATTATATTAATAATAATAATAATAATAATAATAATAATAATAATAATAATAATAATAATAATAATAATAATAATAATAATAATAATAATTATAATAATAATAGTAATTTTTTATGATTGTGACACTAGGACGGGGGAAAAACTATACCCTCGTCGGGCCTGGGCACGAAGAAAGCATGAAGAGAAACAGAGATGGGGAGTATTGTGACTTGTCAGATGTGAAGGGATAATAAGACATGTGTAAGGAATATCCAAGAATATTCGGTGTTAATGTAGGTATAGAAAGAGAACCGTAACTGAAGGAAAACTCAACATTGAACTGTCCTGGACAGACTTATTTAAGTCCACAAGACACTTCATCTGCAGTATCGCAACGGGCGGTTAGTGCTATAGGCCAACTTACTACATGGTGAATAATAATAATAATAATAATAATAATAATAATAATAATAATAATAATAATAATAATAATAATAATAATAAAAATAATAATAATAATAATAATAATAATAATAACAGTGTGCTTAATAACTAATAACAAAAACTTCAAGCTTTCACATTCCACTTAAAGCATTATCAAAATCTCAAAGCACTTGATTGTTGAAGACTCATATTCCACCGAGTAGGAATATAATTCCTCATTAAGTAAGTGCTTTGGAATCTAGATAATGCTTTAAGTGGAGAGTTAAATTTAGATAATTTTTAATTAGTTATTAAGTACCAAATACTCAACAGTGGATTCTTATTTCCAATAATAATAATAATAATAATAATAATAATAATAATAATAATAATAATAATAATAATAATAATAATAATAAAAATAATAATGATATTTATTATTATCATTATTATTATTATTATTATTATTATTATTATTATTATTATTATTATTATTATTATTATTATAAACAGAGAAACAATTCTTTTGAAAAGTCTATATTCTCTCTTACTCGTCGTATATGATTAGATACATAGTAAGATACTTACCATATCGTAATTATTATAATCATGCATTTAAAAGTTAAAAAAAAAAAGATGGCGTGGAATGTATACCCTACCCTCCTCCCTCTAATGCTGGCCTGTATCAACTAATTTCTATGATAATTATGAAAATGTTTATTACAATTACGCATTGCAACGCAAAATAATGGAGGTAATATGTAAGTCCTCCTCTGCCAAAGCATATAATAATTAATCAACAACATACTATGATGATCGTCACGATAATTATCAAAATTATGCGATCCAAACTGAAAAATGTACTAAATAAACACGATCTACTTCAATCATTATTATGATTATTATTTTAATCATATGTTTAATTTCTTCTTTTCCCCACAACTGGTAATTAACAACTATCTACTGAAAAATGTATAATGATACCAATTATTATTGTTATTATTATAATAATCATAAAATTCAAACTTAAAAACTGGGTGGAGGGCTATACGTATAAGGGCCCCTCTTTCCCAAAACACAAGTACTTACCTACTATCTACTGAGAAAGTAATCAAAACAATTAATATTGAAATTCTGTATTACGAAGTAAACAATGTAAAAGCTAATGTAAAAGTCTTCTCTTCACAAAGAGAATTTATGATATATACTTATAATTATGCAATCCACTTTGAATAATGAATGGAAAAATATGATAAATATTTATAATTATGCAATCCAAACAGAATAATGAATGGAAAAATGCATAACTCTCCCCTTTTCCAAGAACATTTATGCTAATTATTCCCCTTTTGCATTCCAAATTTAAGAATGGGTGAGGGGATTTATAGCTTCCCCTCTTACCCTCACGCATTACAATAATTATACTAATGTATTTCAAATTAAGAATAAGTGTCAGAATATATCAACTTCCCATTTTCCCAAAACACTATAGAGCATTTAAATTTTGCATTCCAAGCTTAAAATTAGGTGGAGGTATGCATAACTAGCCCCTCTTCCCCCAAAATAGAACTATTTTTTTTTTTACTAAATTCAAGCACATAAATCAAGAAATATTTCAGCAAATTTTGAAACAAATGAATACAATGTTTGTAAAACGCACCACACAGGCACTTACAGTCAACTGAAAGCATTACAAACATTCTACGATATATAAATTATACAGTATATCAGATCTTACTATATACAGTTCAGCTAATGGCGAAGACTATATTTACTATTGACCACTAAGGCGTTTATCAGGTACATAAATGAAAAAAAAAAATGGAAGTGAAAGAGAATTTCTGCAGATCGCATCACAAAAGCACGTACATGATATTGAAGACGCGAAATAATCCTACCATAAACACATGAATTAATACCTTTCCCTTCACCCGTTAGCATAAAAATAAGCATTCCACACTATAAAGCAAAAGAGGGAAAATGTAAAGCTTCCTTTTTTTTTCACTAATACATGATTACTGCATCTAAGCATTATAATAACCTCATTTAATGTGTCACTATTAGCTCCCATTATGGGGATGGACACAGACGGAATGTGACTGGGGAATTAAGGCTGGTTGGCCTTTCTAACACCTCACAGTGGGTTCGATCGTGGGTCTGTCAACGTATAAGTCGAGTATTTTAACCAGTCATCTACAGAGGTCTCCTTATATCTATGCATTCCATTCTAAAAAAAAAAATATAAATAAATAAAAAATGGGTGTCAGAATGTATTATTTAGCTCTTCATCATAAACATTTTGAGATTTATTTTAATTATGTATCCCAATTCCGTCTCCCCAGAACCCTGATAGCTAGACATCAGCAAACTGCAAACACTGATTAGGGCCTACGAGACTTCCATAGTTAGCACTTCGCACTGAAAAGTACACATTTTTCCCTTTAAGATAAAACCGCCGTATGTGAATACCTGACATCCGTACATTTGCATACGAAATGCCTTTTAACTCTTTCATTTAAAATAATAATAATAATAATAATAATAATAATAATAATAATAATAATAATAATAATAATAATAATAATAATAATAATAATAATAATATCGTTTCTTAACAACATTGTCAACTTGTGAGATTCCAAGCTTACTGACTCGAGTTTGACCACTCCTCGTTCCGTGGTTAAAACGCGATGTTACACTTAGCCATGCAGATGGGGGAATGGACAATAGTAAGTCTGTCATTTCCTAGCCGATGGCAACTCACCAGGCGAAATGAGTACTCCTGAAGTATATTGCGGGGTCGTGTATATATATATATATATATATATATATATATATATATATATATATATATATATATATATATATATATATAGTGTGTGTGTGTGTGTGTGTGTGTGTGTGTGTGTGTGTGTGTGTGTGTGTGTGTGTGTGTGTGTGTGATTACCTAATTGTAATTACCTAATTTTGTTTACGGGAAAGAGCCCAAAGCTCGTATCTTCCCGTCTCCTCATCGGTTCCATTTTCTACTTAGTGATACTTATCGTACCTGTCCTTAAAACTATTGATTGAGATAGCATTAACTACCTCCTCGCTTAGCCAATTCCAATTATCAACTACTCTTACACTGAACAAAAGTATTTCCTTACATGCTGCAAAGAAGTTTTCTTGCGAAGCTTCAAACTATGACCTCTAGTTCTAGAACCTGCCATATCAAAATATCGATCCTTATCCACTCTATCATAACCATGAAGGAATTTAAAGACTGTCACCATATCCCCCCTCAATCTTCTAGCTTCGAGTGATGGTAACTCTAATCCCCTCAGCCTCTCATCATAACTGAGATTACGTATTTCTGGCACCAGTTTCGTGGCATGATGAACTTTTTCAAGCTTAGCTATGTGCTTTTTCAAGTGCGGTTTCCAAAAGGGGGCTGCATATTCGAGTTTTGGCCTCACATAGGTGTGTGTGTGTGTGTGTATACATAGATAGTTAGATAAATAGATGGATAGACATATAGATAGACATATATAGATGTACATGCAAAATACAATTTCCAACATATATGTAGTTTCTTTTTTCTATACATATTAAACATAGAGCATATAGTGGATTCGCACCGAGGATAGGAAAAATTAAAATACTCGTCGAGATTGTATTATCATATCCTCAATACTAGTATTATATTCAACAGGTTTTTATTATTTGATTCCTTGGTAAGTGTCTCATATGAGACTGGGAATGACCGCAGGTGCTTCATGTGGGACTAAAGTGCATCAGGTGCCTATTCTGGGATTGATTTTCTTTATTAACCATATACCATACAAAGAGCTTCTAAAAATACACGAATGGCGTAAGCCTAGACGCTGATTCAGTCCTTCTGAAATATGAGCTATTAGCCATTGAGTGTGACGTGGAGTGGAATAATTGAAGGAATTGTGGTTCTGCGGAATTCTAAAGCTACTGCACTGTGGCCCATTATCATCTATAGGCTAATTTCTATCAAAAGGTAAGAGTTATTCTATATTACATATATATTTTCATCTCAAATTTGATACTTTAAATTTGGTAATTAGATATACTTTACCAAAATGTAAATACTTGTCGAATTTTATCCACCTATATCTGTCTATATACTAGAGCCATATTCCCCCTTTTAAAGGGGGCTCAATCAAAACAAAATACCTAGGCTCTTTGCGGAAAGAAAATACATAGAAGGGGGATTCCAAGTCCCCTCACTCTGTCTCATTGAGTGAATTTTATAATAATGCTTCCCATAGAAATGACAATTAAGCCGAGAAAGGCAAGCTAGGTCAATCATATGGTCTGCTCTGCTCTCGGGACTGCAAGTGAACATCGATCACACTAACAACGCAGTCACGAATAATTTTCAAGACGAAAAAGTCATCTTTTTATAAAACAATTTACGCTGAAATGACCAAATAAGCTGTCGGCTTCTCGCTCTCACAAAGGAAAGAAAGAAAGTCAGATAAGAGTGAACGAATATTTATTCCCAAGGAAGTATTCAACGAATATGTCACAAATGAAGGAGGGTGAAGTGAACCCCTCAAAACTCACCTCTGTCATCATCTTGCCCTTCCGAATGTTGGCAGGGACAAAACTCGCTTTCTCTCGAGTCGAATTTTACACCTTATTCGATAAGAGATTTAATCCCTACATTTAATGCGGTGATAAGATATCATGATTGCGAGTGACCATCGTGTCTGCTTCACTAACACACCTCAAAGGGAGACTGGAGGAGAAACCGAGGAGGAGGCAGAGAGAGCCCAAAGAGAGCGAAGAGAGAGAGAGAGAGGAGGGGAAGGGTAATAGTGAGAGAAAAAGAGAGCTCTTCAGACCGTGCATGCACCACCCAACCACCACCGCCAGAGCTACTTCACTCCCGGACTCGGACCCTCTTTTTCCTCTTTGGCGCAGAGGGGAACGTTTAACGATCTGATTACGTTTTGCTGTGACGCACACACACGCATACATACGTATATACATATATACACTCGTACACCCACTGCTTATATACCTGTAGCGTTTAACAATATACAGCCCAGACTGGCACTTGTTTAGATGGGTATCTCACTGCAAGTGAAATTGTCATTTCTCTAGATACTTTAAATATAGTACCTAATGCATATTGTTCGCCTTTGGCAACAATGCCTGCGCACAAGAGATCTTCTTCATGAGGGCTAAGAGGCATCATGAGCAGCGCTACTCAGAGCATAGGCGGATCAAAGATGACGATAAGGTTCTAAAATAAGATACTAATCTCCTCTTCGTATTCGACTAGTTGAGCAAGAAATCAGCAATTCAGGACTTGTGAATTTTAACTCAGTTAATAAGTCTTCGCCATAAATACCACAGCCACTACAGCAACAACAACAACTACTACTACTTCTGCTACTAAAACTAATGATAATAATAATAATAATAATAATAATAATAATAATAATAATAATAATAATAATAATAATAATAATAATAATAATAATAAAATCCGACATATTGCAGAGAAAATGTCGAGTGTGTGTGACGCATTCAAGTTTTTTCATTTCTTATCAAGAGAGGATGTGTACTTGTAATCACCAAACACACCACTCCCTTTTACGGCAAATTAAAAAAATGCGGGTATAATCAACATTGCTCAAATAAAAAGCCTTTTGCCTATTATGGAAATTGTGAATACATTTTTTACGTCACATTAAGGGACTTACTAGATGAAACTAATCTCTATATTACAAACCGATTAGCCATTGTACTAAAGGTATGCACTGTATTTGTATGTCATAATAATGAACGAATATAAATGATATTAATTCTGTTTTTCTTTGCCAATTTTTGAAGCAGTTCATGAAATTTCCCTAGATCCAAATAATAATAATAATATTAATAATAATAATAATAATAATAATAATAATAATAATAATAATAATAAAAATAATAATAATAATAATAATAACCACTTGAGCAACATTAAAGGCGATGATATGGTCACAGAATAAAAAAAATAAAAAGATATTAGTAAATAAAAGTATCGTGTCTTCGGTTTATAAGTACTCTGATAACAGATCTGTCACGATCTATCTATCATCTATCTATCTATCTATCTATCTATCTATATATATATATATATATATATATATATATATATATATATATATATATGTGTGTGTGTGTGTGTGTGTGTGTGTGTGTGTGTGTGTGTGTGTGTGTGTGTGTGTGTGTGTGTGTGTATGATGACACTAATGGACTTTAAACTAACAGCGTTTGCCGTTTCTTATCTTAGCACCTAACAATTCAATAGTTATAATGAGTACACGAATGGATATGACAGGCCAGTAATGGCATTAACTGAACTATGAGCTCAGGCTCAATAATAGGCTTGCTCATACCGGTTCTGAAACTGCGCACCTGAAAAGAGATCTGAAGGGCGTCTAATTGTCAGAGCTTCTCAGTAAGGCAGTATTCCACTGTCTTGTATTAGAAATAATTAACTAAATAGCGTCTACTTACGTTAAAAAAAACAACACTATTTGATCTTCAGTGAGTGTATCTTTCTAAATATTAATTAAATAATGTCTATTTGAATAAAATACAGACGATAATATATTTACGAGTTAATATTAACGGTGTCCCCTTTGTTATTTTAGAATTGAATATTACTTTACGTAATTTTTCTCAAGATAGATATGCACTGTAATGTATTGAAATTGAATGTTTATGGCACCGTGTGTCAAGGTAAACTGATACAGAGAAGTTGGTTCTGGTAAGCATGATAAGGGTGGGTGAGTGGGTGAGGAGGCGATAGGAGATTGATTGCCCGCATTGAAGTATTCCAGGAAGTGTGTGTGTTTTTTATTTTTTTATTTAGTGTGAAGTTCGTATTGATGCATTTCCCTGTGTGTGTTGTCATTACAGAATAAAGAAGGGAATATTTTTTTCCGTTTAGAAATGATCCCAAAAATTCCTGGGAATGTAAAAATTCGATCAAAAGAACATATCCCCATATTCTTATATATAATAAACTTAGCTATAACACTAATTTCTTCACTAAAATTAAGAAAAAACATTTAATTATTCTTGATAATTCGTATATCAAAATAACCTCAAAAGTAAAAATAAATTTGGAATATACAAGTATAGTGTATGTATATCAAGTACATTAATTCGTATATATCTCACAAATTAAACAAGCATACCTGCGTTGTATAGTCATAACTACATATACAGTAACATAATTTTATCCTTAGATATAGCTTCTTGTGTATATCAAATTCAATGTATCATATACAAATAATAAATTAATTAAACAAGTATATATAAGTTGCATAATTAAACCTTACATACAGTAAAATAATACTTAACCATTGGTAAAGCTTCACATGATATATATATATATATATATATATATATATATATATATATATATATATATATATATATATATATATATATATATATATATATATATACATACATATATATATATATATATATATATATATATATATATATATATATATATATATATATATATATATATATATATATATATATATATATATATATATATATATATATATATATATATATATATATATATATATATGTGTGTGTGTGTGTGTGTGTGTGTGTGTGTGTGTGTGTGTGTGTGTGATTACCTAATTGTGATTACCTAATTGTGTTTACGGGAAAGAGCCCAATGCTCGTATCTTCCCGTCTCCTGATCGGTTCCATTTTAGACTTAGTGATACTTATCATACCTGTCCTTAAAACTATGGATTGAGATAGCATTAACTCCCTCCTCGCGTAGCCAATTCCAATTATCAACTACTCTTACACTGAAAAAGTATTTTCTTACATCCTGCGAAGAAGTTTTCTTACGAAGCTTCAAACTATGACCTCTAGTTCTAGAGCCAGCCATATCAAAATATCGATCCCTATCCACTCTATCATAACCATGAAGGAATTTAAAGACTGTCACCATATCCCCCCTCACTCTTCTAGCTTCCAGTGATGGTAAGTCTAATTGCCTCAGCCTCTCATCATAACTGAGATTGCGTATTTCTGGCACCAGTTTCGTGGCATGTCTTTGAACTTTTTCAAGCTTAGCTATGTTCTTTTTCAAGTGCGGATTCCAAAAGGGGGCTGCATATTCGAGTTTTGGCCTCACATAGGTTACATAAATATTTCTGAACATTTCCTTGGGCATATGCCTGAAGGCTACCCTTACATTTGATAAGAATGCATATGCTGCCCTTACTATGCCATTTATATGTATTTCTGGAGACAAATCTGCCTGTATGTTTACTCCTAGATCTCTCTCATTTTCTGTCTCTTGAAGTTGTACTCCAGCCACCGAGTAGTCAAGCTTGGGCCTTCTTGCACTTGTACCCATTCTCATTACCTTACATTTTGAAGTATTGAATTTCATTAGCCACTTTTCTGACCACTCATGCAGATTATTTAGATCCTCCTGAAGTTCTCTACCATTGTTCTCGTTTTTTGCTTTCTTCACAATCTTTGCTTCCATTGCAAATATATTCATGAATGAATTTACAGACTCTGGTAGGTCATTTACATATACAAGGAACAAAAGTGGCCCTAAAACTGAACCCTGTGGAACTCCACTACTAACTCTTCTCCATTCAGACACTGAGTGTCTTACTCTAACCCTCTGTTCCCTTCCTTCTAAGTAAGTTTTTATCCATTCCAAAACATTTCCACCTATTCTAGCCATTGATTGCAGCTTTCTAATAAGTGTCCCATGTGGAACAGTGTCAAACGCTTTCTGGAAGTCTAGGAATATGCAATCTGCCCAGCCCTCTCTTTCCTGTAAGATTTGGCTTACCTCATCATAAAATTCTAATAAGTTTGTTACTGTTGATATACCTTCTCTGAAGCCATGTTGCCTCACTGACAAAAAGTTGAAGGATTCCAAGTGAAGAGAGATATGTTTCCTTAGTAGTTTCTCCATAACTTTGCAAACTATGCTGGTCAAGGAAACTGGTCTATAGTTCAGAGCCGTATCCCTCCTTCCCTTTTTGAAGATAGGTATCACATTTGCTTGTTTCCAGCATCTTGGAATCTCCCCCGACTCCAGTGACTCCTTAAATATGATACTTAGTGCCACTGATATTGTGTTTGCGCATTTTTTAAGCACATGAGGGGATATGTCATCAGGACCTGTAGCTTTATGAACATCTAAATCCATCAGCGCTTTGCATACCTCTGTGGCTGTAAGGTTGATGTTCTCTAATACCGGCCCTTGAGCTTCTATCACTGCAATCTGAGGGGGGTGGGGTATTTTCTACTGTAAATACTGACTGAAACTCCTTGTTCAATTCTTTGCAGATCTCTTCATCCGTCTCAGTGATGCTTCCATCCGCTCTCTTTAGCCTTAAAACCTGTTCTTTTACCTTCAGTTTTCCTCTGATAAAGCTGTGGAAAAGCTTGGGATTCTCTTTAGCCTTCCTGGTGATGTCCCTCTCATAGTCTCTCTCTACCACTCTCCTTTTACTTAGGTAGTCATTTCTTGCTCTTTTGTAGGTTTGCCAGGCATTTATGTTTTTTCTCCTCCTATACCTTTTCCAGCATTTGTCTCTCCACTCCTTAGCTCTTTTACACCCATTATCGAACCATTTCTCTCTGGCATGAATTACACCTACTTTGGTGACAGGTATGCAGCAATCTACTATCTTCCCATATTTCTCACAAAAGATGTCATACATTTCTTGTACAGATTTGTTGTAAAATAAGGTTCTCCAGTCAATAACTGCAAAAAGCTCATTCATTTTGATGTAATCTCCTTTCCGATAGTTCCTCCTCATGTCCTCAGTGCCTCTACTCTCAGGAAGAATATCTTCAATGATATACTCCATCAACAAAACACAGTGGCCACTCTTTCCAATTGGTGGTTCATACTCAAAATTTTCAATATCCAACACATTATCTGTGAACACAAGATCAAGTAGTGATGGCTCATCCCCACCCCTGGCCCTTGTTGGTTCCATTACATGTTGGTGTAGGAAATTCGCTTGTACGCAATCTAGGAATCTTGCCCCGAATGAGTCCTCACCACTGTGTGGGTCAAGATTTATCCAATCTGTCTCTTTATGATTAAAGTCTCCCATAATCAAAATCCTACATTTTTTTTCCCGTGCTATGTTAACAACTGAGTTTATTACTTCAATAGTACCTATATGACTTTGCTCATAAACTTCAAGCCTATTTTGGTTCCTTGGTGGGTTGTATACAACAGTTATTATAATGCTCTCTGACCCAGTATTTATGCGAGCAACAAGAAATTCCTTGAACTCACTTTCTATAGCCAAGTTTATTTTTTTCAACTTGAATCCTTTCACTTATGAGCAGTGCTATCCCTCCACCAGTCCTCTCAGATCTTTCAACTCTTAGTATTCTGAAACCCTTAGGAAAAACTGTGACACTGTTTATGTCCTCACTCAACTTAGTCTCTGTAATTGCTACTATATCTGCCTTACTGTTGTGAATCCTATCTTTTAATTCTACTGCCTTACAAGCTAATCCATCAGCATTTGTGTATAACAATCTTAATGAGGCCCCATCCCCTGATCTTCTGTCCTTATCTTCTTTATCTCCCCTTTGTCTGGAAGAACTCTGTAACGAAAATTTTTCTTCTGTTCTTCATTTCTTTCATCATTTAACCTTCTTGCCTCTTGCAACAAGTTTTTGATCTTTCACATCTCTTCCTGTGTTCTGTATCGTCTAATGAACACTTCTTTGAATTCTTGAAGGTCTTTTAGACTTTTTTTTCCTCAACAATATTTCCCTACATGTTTCCCCTCTCTCAAAGGTTACTTTTGTTGGTCTCGGCTTTCCTTCCCTCGAATATTTACCTAGTTGGTATGTTTACAATATCCTCAGGACCACAAACTATTCCAAGCTTTCTTATCAGGTCTACAACCCTAGCTTTATTTTCTTCAAGCCTCCCCTCCCATGTTGGCTCCTGGGATTCGCTTATGCCTGAGATTACCACTGTCTTCTCCTTATCAAGTGCCTGTCTGATGAGTGGGTTTGCCCTTTCCATCACAACGTCTTTCATTTTTTCGATTACTGTCTCTTTATAGTCAACTGTTTGTATGTTTTCCAGTGCCACCACCTTTACAGCCTCTTTTACTGCCACATTCCCCTTTAGTGCATCAGCAAAGGAAGTTTTCATGGCATCATTTTCCATATTCAGCTCCTGGAACTCTTTTCTGTACTGTTCAATGTTTTCCTTAATCTGGACATTCCAAGCAGCAATCTCGTCTCTCTCAGAAGAGAGCAGTGAACTAACATCTAATTCCTTTAGGTTGCCATTCAGCTGTTTGTTTTTATCTTCTTGTTTAGAAATTCTAGATTCTAGTTGACTCTTTTCCTCTTCCAGCTTCTTTATTCTTTTTTCTAGTTCCTTTCTCTCCTGCCCTTGTGCTTTATTTGCTTCCTCCAAAGATCTTATTTGCTCTCTGAGTGTTTCATTCTCTTTCATTTCTCCATCCATATTCCGAATTTTATCATCAAGGCTCATAACCATTGCCTCTAAATTCTTGATTTTCTGTTTAAGTCTCCTAATGGCATATGTGTGTGTATATATATATATATATATATATATATATATATATATATATATATATATATATATATATATATATATATATATATATATATATATATATATATATATATATATATATATATATATATATATATATATATATATATGTAAACTTTCACATACACCTGGGCTGTTAATGATATTACATCTGCAAAGCCAAAATTCAATTCTGCATAGTTTCCTCGACTGCTAATCTCATATTCCTCTACTGCATCTGTAAAAGTCACATCCAGTTGTCATCTCCAGATCCGGGTTGTAAAGAAGGACAAGAAATTCGAACTGAATCCATTTAATCCTGAGAATTAAGACAAAAAATTTCGTCAGAATAGTTTTATTGTCGATGCAATAATTGTGTTAAAATGAAAACTTTCCTTTCAAATTATTTTTTTTTTATTAAAACTTTTGAATACATGAGAACTTAGGAAAATAGAGGGATTCATCATCAAGAAAAAAATGTACAGTTGAAGACATTTTTATATCGTTATACTTAAGTAATAAGGAATTTCTCCCACATAGTTTAAGCTTATAATAGTATTTCACCAATTTCGGTATATAACTTTTTTCCCTTCCAAAAAAAAGTATTCTACAATTCATTACGAAATTTTCATATGCCAGTGATTCGCAATTATCATACAAAATCTGTATGTTTTTAATATATGGCGCAGAATTACATTCCGTTATTTCATTGATGAAACTCCACATTAATAAAAGCATTATACTTTAGTTACCCTTTTTATTTTAGGCTCTCTTTCTATAGCTTTTAGTTTTCTTTGTAATGTTTAAGGAGGGACATAAATATATACAGCTCATTGCAACTAGGGGTGTATTATTTTTTTCAGTTATCACAGAACATTATCGAGAAGAATGATAATAAAATAACCCCTAACTGTATAAATCTATGTATATTAAAAAATATGCTGTATTTATCTATTGTACAGGACAAATAAAATGATCAACATTGTTTTAAACTAAACCATTTGGCAATGTTAAATTCATATAACTGTTACTTACGTCGGATTTAAGGTTCGGAATCCATCTCATTGGTGCATATAGGTACATTTTTCCAATAAAAAATATATTACCAAACACATGGCTATTTCAAACTGAAGCAAGCAGGGTGGCCACTACTGTAACAAGAGATACAATAAATTATCATGCTAACATATTCAAACTGTGCATCAGCACCAAGCAAAATACAATATATTGATATCTGGTGCCTTGTGCGGGTAGAGAAATAAGAGAACACCTGTAATAAAAGCCAGAGTTGTTTAATATCTATTCTTTGGCTTTCAGGTGTTCTCTTGACTCAATATTATGAAATATTACTTTTACTTGTTTTATTGCATCTAATGCGTTCTCTTGACACATCAAATAAAAAACCAGCAACAAAAAGAAAAGAAAAAACTAAATTTGGATATTCATTCAACATAAATATTTTAAGACCTAGCAGTAATTATTGAGTGAAAATGCAAGTATTCTATTTAACACAAATGAAAAGCTATAAAACACTAAAAAGTATGTGGTCATAAATACTATAATAAAGTAATTATTTTTCTATACATATTGCCTTCTCTCACCTGGATAAACCATGTGGTCAAAGCTAAGCAAAGAAAACATCAGGACAACACATTCACTGCCAGTTACACATGTGCATAAAATGTACATTATAGTGAATAATAACATATTTACTATGTTACACAAGTGCATGTCATGCACAATAACCAATATACTGTTTAACATATTCACTACCAGTTACACACATGCATGCCATGTAGTGAACTAAAATAATATATTCATTATCTGTTACATATATGCATGGCATGTATGGTGAACTATAAATAAAATTTTCATTACGAGTTACAGACGTGCATGCCATGTACAGTGAACGAAAAATATTCACAAAGTTACACACATGAAAACCAAGTGCAGTGAATAATAAATAGCATATTCACGGTCAGCTACACACGTACATGCATCGTATAGTGTACAAATCTGTACAAGAAATGTATGACATCTTTTGTGAGAAGTATGGGAAGATAGTAGATTGCTGCATACCTGTCACCAAAGTAGGTGTAATTCATGCCAGAGAGAAATGGCGAGTGGGGAGAGAGAAAGGAGTGGAGAGACAAATGCTGGAAAAGGTATAGGAGAAAAAACATAAATGCCTGGCAAACCTACAAAAGAGCAAGAAATGACTACCTAAGTAAAAGGAGAGAGGCAGAGAGAGACTATGAGGGGGACATCACCAGGAAGGCTAAAGAAAATCCCAAGCTTTTCCACAGCTTTATCAGAGGAAAACTGAAGGTAAAAGAACAGGTTTTAAGGCTAAAGAGAGCGGATGGAAGCATCACTGAGACGGATGAAGAGATCTGCAAAGAATTGAACAAGGAGTTTCAGTCAGTATTTACAGTAGAAAATACCCCACCCCCTTAGATTGCAGTGATAGAAGCTCAAGGGCCGGTATTAGAGAACATCAACCTTACAGCCACAGAGGTATGCTAAGCGCTGATGGATTTAGATGTTCATAAAGCTACAGGTCCTGATGACATATCCCCTCATGTGCTTAAAAAATGCGCAAACACAATATCAGTGGCACTAAGTATCATATTTAAGGAGTCACTGGAGTCGGGGGAGATTCCAAGATGCTGGAAACAAGCAAATGTGATACCTATCTTCAAAAAGGGAAGGAGGGATACGGCTCTGAACTATAGACCAGTTTCCTTGACCAGCATTATTTGCAAAGTTATGGAGAAACTACTAAGGAAACATATCTCTCTTCACTTGGAATCCTTCAACTTTTTGTCAGTGAGGCAACATGGCTTCAGAGAAGGTAGATCAACAGTAACAAACTTATTAGAATTTTATGATGAGGTAAGCCAAATCTTACAGGAAAGAGAGGGCTGGGCAGATTGCATATTCCTAGACTTCCAGAAAGCGTTTGACACTGTTCCACATGGGAGACTTATTAGGAAGTTGCAATCAATGGCTAGAATAGGTGGAAATGTTTTGGAATGGATAAAAACTTACTTAGAAGGAAGGGAACAGAGGGTTAGAGTAAGACACTCAGTGTCTGAATGGAGAAGACTTAGCAGTGGAGTTCCACAGGGTTCAGTTTTAGGGCCACTTTTGTTCCTTGTATATGTAAATGACCTACCAGAGTCTGTAAATTCATTCATGAATATGTTTGCAGATGATACAAAGATTGTGAAGAAAGTATTAGAGAACATCAACCTTACAGCCACAGAGGTATGCTAAGCGCTGATGGATTTAGATGTTCATAAAGCTACAGGTCCTGATGACATATCCCCTCATGTGCTTAAAAAATGCGCAAACACAATATCAGTGGCACTAAGTATCATATTTAAGGAGTCACTGGAGTCGGGGGAGATTCCAAGATGCTGGAAACAAGCAAATGTGATACCTATCTTCCAAAAGGGAAGGAGGGATACGGCTCTGAACTATAGACCAGTTTCCTTGACCAGCATTGTTTGCAAAGTTATGGAGAAACTACTAAGGAAACATGTCTCTCTTCACTTGGAATCCTTCAACTTTTTGTCAGTGAGGCAACATGGCTTCAGAGAAGGAAGATCAACAGTAACAAACTTATTAGAATTTTATGATGAGGTAAGCCAAATCTTACAGGAAAGAGAGGGCTGGGCAGATTGCATATTCCTAGACTTCCAGAAAGCGTTTGACACTGTTCCACATGGGAGACTTATTAGGAAGCTGCAATCAATGGCTAGAATAGGTGGAAATGTTTTGGAATGGATAAAAACTTACTTAGAAGGAAGGGAACAGAGGGTTAGAGTAAGACACTCAGTGTCTGAATGGAGAAGACTTAGTAGTGGAGTTCCACAGGGTTCAGTTTTAGGGCCACTTTTGTTCCTTGTATATGTAAATGACCTACCAGTCTGTAAATTCATTCATGAATATGTTTGCAGATGATGCAAAGATTGTGAAGAAAGTAAAAAACGAGAACAATGGTAGAGAACTTCAGGAGGATCTAAATAATCTGCATGAGTGGTCAGAAAAGTGGCTAATGAAATTCAATACTTCAAAATGTAAGGTAATGAGAATGGGTACAAGTGCAAGAAGGCCCAAGCTTGACTACTCGGTGGCTGGAGTACAACTTCAAGAGACAGAAAATGAGAGAGATCTAGGAGTAAACATACTGGCAGATTTGTCTCCAGAAATATATATAAATGGCATAGTAAGGGCAGCATATGCATTCTTATCAAATGTAAGGGTAGCCTTCAGGCACATGGACAAGGAAATGTTCAGAAATATTTATGTAACCTATGTGAGGCCAAAACTCGAATATGCAGCCCCTTTTGGAATCCGCACTTGAAAAAGCACATAGCTAAGCTTGAAAAAGTTCAAAGACATGCCACGAAACTGGTGCCAGAAATACGCAATCTCAGTTATGATGAGGCTGAGGGAATTAGACTTACCATCACTGGAAGCTAGAAGAGTGAGGGGGGATATGGTGACAGTCTTTAAATTCCTTCATGGTTATGATAGTGGATAGGGATCGATATTTTGATATGGCTGGCTCTAGAACTAGAGGTCATAGTTTGAAGCTCCGTAAGAAAACTTCTTTGCAGGATGTAAGGAAGTACTTTTTCAGTGTAAGAGTAGTTGATAATTGGAATTGGCTAAGCGAGGAGGTAGTTAATGCTATCTCAATCCATAGTTTTAAGGACAGGTATGATAAGTATCACTAAGTCTAAAATGGAACCGATCAGGAGACGGGAAGATACGAGCTTTGGGCTCTTTCCCGTAAACACAATTAGGTAATCGCTAAATATATGAACTATATAGAATACTTATTTTATAAATTACATTGATAAGATTCTGAAGCTTTCTAAAATACCATTTATCTCTACAGTAACCTAAGTTCAATTGGAATGAATTCATATAATACTCAGATTTCATATATAAATTATTTTTTCAACCTATAATATTTCTTCTTGCAGGCGGAAAAGAGCAAAATATCAAGATTTAGCAATGCTTATTGAAACCTAGAAATATTCTTTACCAAATATGGTCAGCTCATATTGAATAAAACAAGAATAACTATCCTTTTTTCTCACATTGAAACATTCTAAAAAAAATAAAAAAAATCAGATACAGTAAGAAAAAATTATCAGTTTTAGGATACAGTCATTACCACAGAAGCACAATGATTAAACCACTCGACTCGGAGAGTGATACACACGTGTTCAAGCCCATCACAGGGCATTAGGAAGGAAGGATATTCAGCCTTAATTCCCGTGCCAACCAGTCTTTATCCACCACCATTTGAATGGAAATTAACAATGACATATAAATGGCAAACAACAGTTAATTTCTCCTAGTCTAAAAATAACATCTCGCTCAAAATCAAAAATATGGCTAAAAAATTTGATATCCAATGAAAATACCGTACTGCATTCAGCAGTCACAGAACAGAGTTAATTTATTCTATAGCTAGCATTGGGAAGGAAAGGAGTACAATATTAACATTCCTTGCAAGTTAGATATAAGGAACAGTGTATCAGAAGCTGAAAATAATTCCAATCCTGAATTTCTTTTCTTGCCAAAAGTAACTGCCAAGAAAGGCAGAGGCATACAGGGTACTTCTTACCCCTGTTATCTTTAGACTTATTCTACAGTTGTAACCCTCCCTGCTAAATTTGGTGAAATACAATATCTTGTTACATTAGACTAAAATTTAAGCTATACTTCCTTCAGGGTTATTTATGGAATTCAGCAAACTTTTTGAAGCATTTTATTAATAACAAACTTTTACAATATCCATATATATTGTTTCATCATGCTAAAGATCTAATATATAATTATTCACGACAAGCACCACAGGCTTTGTGGCAAAGCCAATAAAAGTCAACAACCTTTAGGTAAAAATTACATAACTGATATGTCATTTCAAAAAACTGGAGCTTATAATGCAATTATATCTGTTTTCTTAAGAATGACATTAAAAAGTCTTGATATATGAGTCTGTAAAGGAATTAAAGGTGGTCTTCTGCTAATGGCCAATCTAGATGGTACACATAAGACTGACTATATTAAGAATTTCTCACACACAACACAGGAGACAATTTTGTTTGCAGGAATTTGTCTAAACTATTCCTCTGTTGAAAGAGGATATTACATATGTAATGGCCACAAACAACTTGTAAGGAAGAAGGCAGAGTCAAAGCTAACATCAGTAACCATACATACCAATGCACTCCTCTTAGCGCCTTAGGGAAAAGGATATCAATATGGAAATAATCAACAAACCTTCTGAATAATGCAACCTTTGGTAGGAATACACGATGAATTAGTAGCAAAATTCTTACACTACATCTATTTTCAATCTTAGTGGATTTTCCTACTGGGTTCCTGTTTATAAATATTTGCCTTGATCAACTCAGGAGAAAACATAGACAAACTATTTGTTGAAACAATAAATATTAAGTAATGTATTTGTCAATGAACAACCAGAACTTTGCATAATGCTTCCTAGTTCAATCAGACTTCATAAATATTACTTAATTACAATTAATATTGGATAAACTGTTTGTCAATGAACCGCCACAAGTGGGTGTAATGCTTAAATAGCTCAAACATAAATAAAATAAAAATTATTCTAATACATTTCAAATACAGTGACACAGCCGAATGCCTGCATTTGTATCCAATGATTATTCAGATCATATATACAGATAGTGATTATGCAAATCAAATATAGCGAGTTTCATATACAAAAGTCATATTCTTCTCATAATTCTTTATAAGCTCCAATATGGCAGAGCATTGGTCTTGGTATTGAAAATATCCTATAATATTTATAATTAGATAAAAAAAAACCTGTGTGAAACTATAAGTACTAAAATCATAGCTTATAAAAAAACTTGATGAGACTTAAATAGTGAAGATAAAAAAAATAAATAATAATATCAAAAGGTTTGTTCTCTTCTTTGGTCATATATAATATATCCTCGAGCATGCCACTCAACAACGTCATTATATATATATATATATATATATATATATATATATATATATATATATATATATATATATATATATATATATATATATATATATATATATATCTTGTATATATATATATATATATATATATATATATATATATATATATATATATATATATATATCTTGTATATATATATATATATATATATATATATATATATATATATATATATATATATATATATATATATATATATATATATATATATATATATATATATATATGTGTATGGTGCTTTACCAATTACTTTTACATATATGTCACTCTGTATATGCATAATAATAATAATAATTACCAGAGCAATTTAGGAACCAATTCTGCTCTACTTAAATAATGGTGAACTGACAGAAATCAACAGAATATCATTAAAATTTTCTTATTTAATGTACTATCCCACTGAAGACATTTGTTCACACTCTTAAAGTCTATACCTGTATATTAATAAGGCTTCTTATATAAAAATGATGTAATCATCTTCAGAGCTGGCGCTGGTTTATCTTCTGGCACCATGTGTCCGGCACCTCGAACAGTCAGCAAATCAATGTTGTCAAAACGTTTCACAAACCCTCCTACTTGACCGCCCTGATGCCACATTTTTCGTTCTTCAAGTACCTGATAAAAAGAAAAAGCTATGCATATACAAAGCCATAATCAATCTAATAAGGGATTGGCCGAGTCACAATGAGGAGATGGTTTTGCCGCTCCCCCCGGGAAAAGAGCCCATCCCCATCCCTACTAATCAGAGGTTCTGTAACAAGAAAAAAATCTGAGAACGAGATAGTTAGCTCTTTGCTCTCCTATCTGTTTTAACTGGCTTCTACAAGTATAGCATACAAATGAAGTATTCTCTTTCCTCCACAACCTGGGAGAAAAGGGATAAAGGAGCTGGGACTTAAAAATTTCTCTCTCCTTCAATAGTTTTTCCCTATTGAAAGACGAGAATGGGTGGGTTACATTGCTACTGTTTTAATCTTTCAATTTAAGCTGTGGTACCCACCTGACTTCAGCAGCATAAGGGGACTTGCTTGAGAAAATAAATAGCTGAATAATATTTCTAATGGTTTAAGAGAATACATACTATCCTCGTATCAAACCCACGTTCGAGCCCAATGTGAGGAGCTTAGAAGGGCATCAAGCCTTAATTCCCTAGCTCCAACTTATCTGTGTCAACCTCCATTAAAAATGGGAATAGTGACGCAAAAAGCAACAACAATTCTACCTCTATTGTCTAGTTACTGTAAGGAGTGACTAAAAGAGGAATCCCTCCAAATCTAACTTCTTTCATTGTTGCAAGTCATTTGAAAGAAAAATAATGGTGCTACATTTATATTTTTATTATAGATGTGGTCATTTGATCATTATATGTAGGTTACAGCATCATGTACAGAAAAAAAAATAATCATGGACTTCATATACTGTATAGATGAATGGCTTGATATCAGTTGTTACATGAAAAAGAAACATAAAGCCTTAACAGTAGTAAAAAAAATTAATAATCTGGTCACACATTACTATTCTTGGAGAGAGAGAGAGAGAGAGAGAGAGAGAGAGAGAGAGAGAGAGAGAGAGAGAGAGAGAGAGAGAGAGAGAGAGAGAGAGAGAGAGAGAGAGAGAGAGAGAGAGAGAGAGAGAGAGAGAGAGAGAGAGAGAGAGAATATATATATAATATATATATATATATATATATATATATATATATATATATATATATATATATATATATATATATATATATATATATATATATATATATATATATATATATATATATATATATAATGACTAAAAACAGTGTTTTACCTTCAAGCCAAGGTTTTCGACAAACCACTCATCTCCCAAAAAGTTGCAGGCCATGTCAATATCTCCATTATAAATGAGGCCTCGGACTTTAGTGGTCAATAGCTTGTATTGAGGCTTCATTGTTTTGTACTCTCTCTTGTAATTGTAATTTACTTCATCACTGGAATGGAACAGAAGTTGTAATATAAGCTAGAGTGAATAACTTAACAAACAACATATTCACTATATTATTTCATTTACACAGAGCCATCTTAAGCCATACAATAAGGTGATTTCAACCAAAGGACTAACTAGTTACCTCATACCTCAAAGTGCATACATAATTATATATAATAATACTTAGTTATTTTAATCTTTTATAAACCAATTTTAGTTTTCATTCACTTAAGGATTTATATAGCACTTTTATAACCACTCTGAAATTTGGATTAAAGCACTCTTCTTCTTAACCTCTTAAGAAAGACTGCAATATTAAAACTGAGTTAAACCATATTACAGTACCAAACACATAACTTACCTACAAATGTCGAATTTCTGTACACTCTCGGGGATATGGATTGCTTGACGAACTGCTGGGGTGTTGAGATAGGTTAATATGCTTGTGTCGTTTGTGCAAGGAGGAGCCTCCTTCAAGTTGTTGGGCCTGAAATCACGTATATTAAAATTTTACCAAATATTTATTGTACTGCTTTAATAAAATGCATTAGCCTGGTTAAAATAGAGAAAGAATTTCATTCATGCACTCCCTGCATGTCAACTGAACCATCTTAGAGGAAAAATAGAGAGGGTAAGGATGAGCATAGCACGATAAAATCTTGCTCCCTTCCATTATTTTACTCAGATGAGACTAACTAGCCAAACACTTAGGTTTCAGCAGCATATGTCCTTGGAAGCGATAAGCTGAGAATCCTCTGCCTCCCATATATCATTCTCTCTTTCTAAGCAATTAATTTTTCCTTTTCGAGGAAAATGAACAACGAGAATGTATAATCCATATTCTTTTATTTGTCTCAATATTCAAATCAAATACTTAGGTATTTAAAATTTTTTTCAAAATATTTGCAACTATTATGGATAAAAACCCTACTTCCATATTTCATTACCTTGAAGTGGTTATAACACCTTTTATATGCAAGAACCAATTTGAAAGAAGCAGCTACAGGATTCTCTTGAGTAGGAGCACCTGTCAACTTAGCTGGGTCACTGAATACAACATGAGGTGTGTGGTGGAATGGAAGAGTATCTTCAGCAGCGTTCATTGGTTAAATAAAATACCTTACCTCCTCCTAGCTTTTGTCAGCATGCCAGCATGGAAAGAATGTTCCCTGAAGACATTGGATAGGTCTGCGTCGTGGCGTGAGAAATTTCCACCACCTCCAGGGGCACAGTTATCATACAAGTTGTACATATTGAGGCCCTCATTGTATATTACATCAGAAGCTTGATTAACCTTGAATATATGAAAATTTAAACTACTTAAAAGCATTTCATTCAGATATACATAACTAAGAATAATGGAGACGAAAGAATTCCATCCATATATGCCAATGAGTTATGGGAGGCCAACTAAAATTAAACTGGATGTGATGGGGAAGAAGAAATTCCACCCTTGCATGCTGTGAGTGTAATACATACATATACAAAGTCCACAATTCTCCTTGTAATGCAGATGGTTGAGTCAAAATACACAAAAATTGGAAGCTAATATACCTCAATCAACTCCTCTTTGCTCCTGCGTGTCATAATATGACAAAGAAGATATCCCTGGGAATTCCCTCCTTTGTATATACATCCCTCAAAGAGTCAAGTTTTCTACTTATGGCTTTTTTATACAGATAGTGTATGAAACAATTTCATTGTCATATACACTACTAGCTCTAAGACATAACTAAATGAGGAGTATGATGAAAAGTTTTCAGAGGCTATGGATGTTGTCTAATATTAGAGATACACAATATGGCAAGACCCGCCATATACACTCCACACTGTACTCAAAATAGAATAATACATTTCATAATACAGATGCCTAAGTAATTTAGCTTACTGACTAAATTAACTACAGCTAATTTAGTCATCATAATGATGACAAATTAGATATCCCTGGGAATTCCCTCCTTTGTATATACATCCCACAAAGAGTCAAGTTTTTTAGTTATGGCTTTTTTATGCAGAGTGTATGAAACAATTTCATTGTCATATACACTACTAGCTCTAAGACACAACTAAATGAGGAGTATGATGAAAAGTTTTCAGAGGCTATGGATGTTGTCTAATATAGAGGCACACAATATGGCAAGACCCGCCATACTGTAGACACTCCACACTGTACTCAAAATACAATAATACATTTCGTAATACAGATGCCTAAGTAATTAAAGTTACTGACTAAATTAACTACAGCTTTTTTCACATGAAAAAAAGGGAATATTTCTGTTCTTATAAAATATAAGTAATGTTGGTGCACAATGTGATATAACTGGTTTTGCGTCACGGACTCCCTTTCCAATTAAGGGCTAGGATGGCGTCTTCATGCAAAGGATTTCGGTTTTGGGAAGTATGACCATTACCCTGAATAAATGCCCTTTCTAACCGCAGACTTTGTCAGGCTGCGAACCCATGACCTGACAAATCAAAGTCGCAAGTGTTACCACTCGGCCACGGTGGCCACACTTGTAGGTGTACGTTATTAGGATTTTAAATCATGATAGTTTGCTTATATATTAACATATTACAACATTAATAAATCATGCATACTTTCCAAAATATATTGTCAAGTTAAGAGCTATCTAGAAGGGAATTTTTCTTCCAAACACAGTGATGCCAATCAATAGGATCAGCTGAGTGGTGGCAAACCAAGAAAGAAAAGATGAGTAAACCTCAAAATCCCAGAAGTTGTTAGCTCAATAAATATGAGTATCCCAAGAGCACCTTGGGGTTAATCTTTTTCAAAGATCCGATACGCAGGATAAAAAAACTATTTTATCTTTAATCGTAAATCATGCATGATTTACTTATCGAACATGATCAAGTTATTGCCAAAGTAATATTCCATAATGAAGCCTCAAACATTAATGGGTTACCATGGCCTCATCTTAAGACTTCTTTCACTCAGTGATCTTTGCTTTGGATACTACAATCAAATGAGATATATAGCTGTAGTGGAAAAAGACAACTTGTAGCTCTAATGCCAAGTGGCCAAAAGACATTGTAGAAAATGTAAGCATATAAATTTCTTTTTCGATCAGCAAAAATACTTTTGTTTCTGCAAAACTAAACAACATTAGAAGGTTATTAAGGATACATGCTAAGGCAGACTGTCGAATGATGCTTGAATGTACTTGATGAATAATAGAATTACATAATAAACAATAATGCCATAATAAATATTAAAGTACATTCAAACAGACATTATTTGGGTCAGATGAAAGCTATCTGCTTATGGTTATAATCATTCTCTACAAATTATTCAAAAAGGTCATATTCCACTAAAACAGCATTTTTCCGGTTTAACGCCAAGGACTCCCTTTTCTACCAAGGGCTAGGACGGTTGCCTTCTTGCTAAGGATTTGTTTTGGCAGATGAAATTGTTACCCTGAGTGCATGCCTTTGCTAACCTCAGACCGTGACAAGGCGCGAACCCTCGACCTGACGCCTCAAGAGTCGTGGACGCTACCGCTTGCGCCAAGGTGACTTCTCCACTAAGATAGCACTATACCTACAAATACTGTATAACAAAAGTTGCTTTGTGGAAAGCAAATAATTCAAGCAAGAAGGAACTAAGAGCTTTATTTTATCCTTCCTTTTCAGAATGTCCAGACAAAATACAAGAAATTAGGAACTTGTAAAGATGAGCAACCCTCAGAACTCGATGTAAACTTACATAACCTCGTAAACTGCCAAGTTAAGTTAGGTTAAGTGACTTGCTTGTAAAAATGAATAGACTTACAGCACCCTGAGGTTGCTCTTCTTCAGAAGATCCAGAAATAAGTGTGGCATTCATGTGTCCCTAGTACCTGATATGTCACTCTTGGTTGGCTAAAGCAACAGGTATTGTATTAGATGACAGAACATACTTACAGCTCTGGTACAAAGAGGCCAATAAGAATTGTAGAAATTGCAAGTGTCTCGAGTAGGATGTCCGCCTTGACAGCAATGTGCTACTAAACGAATCCACAAACTGCAATGATATCAGTATTAAACAAGATTTCACCATATGCAAAGATATCAATATTACAAAACCTAAGAAAATAAAATAATATGCAGTTGCCATCTTGTTCATGTATAATAAGTGAGATATGGTATGCTTTATTTAAGAGAGCTGCAATTCTTAGGAGACTTACAGAAGAAATGGAATCAAGCAATCACTGTGATTATTTCAAACAGATGAGAAACAATGACACCTTTCCATGCCCTGTGAGTTGTAGATGTTTCAATGGGAGAGAAGAGGAGGAAACAGACACGCAGTTTTTCATAAATTTGCATCTTCCTAATAAACATCAAGGAGCCCATTACCAGAAACAGAAACAAGTTTTTTTTTAATGAGTGACACCAGAACAGGCAAGAAATCTGCCTTCATCAATAAAGGCCCAGGCACGACGAAAAAGAAAAAGGTTACGAACAAGGCAGATGTAAAGCAATGATACACAAAGGAAAAGGACAGACTGAAAGGATAGTCAAAGTACTAAGAATCTAGATATGGCAGGATTAGTTTCGCATCTATTTGCAAGCATTTGCTCACAATCATACGTATGCACAAGAAACGAAGCGAACGGAATCAAGCCCTTGCCTTAGCAAAATTTTAAATCCAGGGCAGCTTTCCCCAGCTTAATCTGGTTCCTTTATAATGGTGGAGGTCATAGAGGTAGATAGTCTGGTGGTCGGGGGATGAATATATGTTACTGGGGAAGGAAGGACCAGAGCTATTAAGAGTATGACGCAATAAATAAACATAAGAGTATTACAAAGTACATTTCAAGAATACTTAGGACTGTTTGAAGAAATAGTTATTTCATTATTAAAATAATAAAAGTGTTCCTGTTTTCCACACGATACATGTAAGACAAAGTAAACAAAAAGAAAGGGTTAAATTGCCATTGAAAAATCAATATAATCTGGATGAAAGAGTGAAAAATAAAGAAATTAGTAAAGAGAAAAGAGAAATAGCATAACCAGCAAAATGTGATTTACGTCTCAGTGAGGTGGACGCAGTAAATAAAAGGACACTTATGTGTACGTTCTGATAGATATTGAAGCTTGGGTTGGCTAATTAACAATATACATGAAAAATTTTAAACATTAGAAAGTTAAAAGAGGAAGGATTTTGTGAAGAATGAATGAAACATCATACTTTATTTTTTGCTAAAAATTATGTCACTTACTCTTCCCCAAAGAGTCCATGGTAATAACCAAAGAATATGATGGAATCATCATTGAGTTCATAACTGGAGAGTCCATTCCCAATAGCAAATCCTTGGAAGTTCAGAGGAAAGTCGTCTTGGCCCTGGAGCACTCTCACGGATAATGTGGGAACATACACACCAGAATAAGATTCTCCAGTGATGTAAAACTCATTCTGACGATATTCTGGGAACTGAAATATGTAAATAAGTTTTTTCATTTTGCTTTTATCGAAGCAAAAATAGAGTGGCTTCAACTAAGTGAAAAAGGGGAGGTTGCAAGACTTCATACCCTGCCCATCCTCAAGCATTCTATCAAGTCATTCTGTGGCAAGAAATAACAACACCAAGGATGAATGAACTGCATGAACTCTACTCCCACCCCTAATGGGAACAAAAAGAGTGGAATTTATTTGGTGAGGTAATACGTTGCTTGCAAATACAATATCGCATTCAGAGTTTGAAGGCAAGAGAGGATATGCCCAAGGGCAAGAGTTAGTGGGTAATGAAGTGGTAGAGTATTAATCTAGACTAGCTTAGCAATGTTAGCCTCTCTCTCCCCCATTTCCAGATTTATTTCATCACAATGTGTACTTAACTGCATAAAAATACCTTATTTGAGAAGAAATCTTTGAGTGCATAATAGTTCGACAAGGACGTTTCATCATCCCCCGTCGCACAATTATTATTGTCATCGTAAGAAAATCCAACGCAAGCTGGTGCCTCCAAAAAGAGTACATTTGCAACCTGAAATATCAAATAAATCTCAATTCGCGACAGTAAATAAAATTCTAGAGGATGTCATCTTGCCTATGAAAATGAAGAAACCTTAATATACATAATTTGCAGACCATTACTTTCACCAGTACTTTAAAAGGAAAATTTAAAAATATAAGGTTGAATAAATCCAGTGTAACACTCATGAAAAAATATTAAAAAAGTACATGACCTATGACACAGCTGAATGGGATAAATGAGCAAGTTATTATCTATCTGGCTCATTCCCCCTTTATAAGGGGAATTATAGTCTTTATCCATATGTGTGTATCATGAACTTACTGTGTTCCAAGCATAAATGTTTTCATTTAAAGTTTTCCCATCTGTATTCACAAGATATGGGCCAAGTTCAGCCAAAAGACCTTCCATAGAAGAACAGCCAGGACCTCCATTCATCCAGAGAACTACTGGATCAGTAGTTGGGTTCTTTGAGGACTCCACAAACCTGTAACGTGCATATACTGGCCATTATTGAGACGGAATAGGTTACAAAGTGCTTTACAAAATCTACCATTTACAAGAACTAATTTACATTAATACTGTAGATCAAAAACAATATTGATATAAAGAAATAATATAGCTTTAGTCTGTCCCAAATGGGTCTTAAAATTTTTGTAAACAGTGAGATAATAATCAAATGATTAGAATTGTATTTTTCACATTTTACAGAAGTGTAAAAGAGTAAAAATATCACAACAAATACGGAAAATAAAACATATAAAAGTTTAACAAAACATATTCCCAACATCGAGAAACTTTTGTAAGGAAAAAAATAGACAACTCAAGTACACAGTAATATTGAAAATAATACACAAAAGAAAAGCACATAACCTCTCCTTAATACTACTACTACTACTACTAATGATAATAACCCTCTTAAAGAATCCTCTGCCAACACAAAAACTCAAGTTTGCATATGGTGCAAGGAGGCCATTTTCCATGCAAATTTCTTCTGCCAAATTACTTATCTAAATGAGTATTGAATAGATTCAGTTAAGTAAATATTTCAAATTTTATACTTTCTACTCCTGACCTTTTAACCAGAGATATTAAAAACTATATCCAGAATTCCACACATTCTACTAAACAATAATATTACAGGACAGTTACCAGTAATGAAGGTGCTTTCCCTCAGCTCCCGTCAAATATCCACTAAAGTGACGGAATGAGATGTTATGGTGTAATCCAGGGAGCTCCTTGATTTCATCCTCAGGGGGAGCACCAAATATACCAGTTACAGTAACTGATATCAGTAAGAAAATTCTAATCATCTTCTCTAACCCTGTAATAAAAAAATTAATTTAATGTACAAAGTTCTCTGAAATTCAGCTGTGGACTTTTAAAAGTTCAAAAGTATATGTGCATCAGTCTCACACACACACACAAATATACAATACAGTACTATGTATGTTGTTGCTGTTTGTCCCTTTCAATCCCCATTCGAGTGAAGGTGGACACAGATAGACTGGAGCTGGGGAATTACAGCTGGATGCCTTCCTGATGCCCAGTAGTTGATCAGAACACAGGTTTCTCACTTCCTGAGTCGAGTGCTCTGACCAATGCGCTACCTCAAAATACAGTACTCTACAAAAAGTCTTTATATCAAGAAGAGGATGACATACAGATATCCATGGAAATTCAGGTATGTGCACACGACATGCAGTTGCAGGAAGCCTGAATAAATTACTAGTAGAGGCAAATATCTTTGTGCGAGGTAAGAAGAAAAGAATGAAAGCTAAAAGATGTTACAAGGTATAAATGAAACATATAACAAACAAAAGGAGAAAAATCCAGATTACTAAATGAGAAATCTTGAAATTGTTTACTGGTTATAAAATGGATAAATTTCTTGTCAAAGGTTGTAGGGCTACTTAGGTCCCTAGAAGGGCATATTGAGGAACTGACTTATTGTGTTTGTGGGGTATGGCAAAGAAATATAAGAATATTCAATTTCAAATCATCTGGAAACGTATGATTTTAATTAGTAAAACTGATGTACTTCAAATATGTAATAAAGTTGGAATAAGTAACATAAGAAATACTTGTTTATATAGTATATAAAATGCGAGTTGTTTATCTATCTATTGCACTAATACTGTTCTGCTTTTGAATACAAGTGATCATTTGGTTGATGTGGCAAAAATATCTGAGGCTCTTTTCAAAGCAAGCAGTCTTTGAATGATTAAAACCCTGGAATAGAAATTAGTTTCTATCCATAAACACACTTCCACCTATTCCTTACAGTCATTGCACTACTTAAAAGAGTTATGTCACAATTAGAATTGAAAGTAAATGCAACTTACAACTTACTGAAATCAGAGGGAAAACAATGCTTTCAATTAACTTATGTATAAAACTTGGAACATTACCTTATTGGAGGTTTTCAATCAAGAGCTAAACTTGCTCTAAGCAGATTACCCACTCTTCCAAGTGAACATATTCTCACCCTTTAGCCCTAATGGTGAATCCACCCATATTGCTGACGGGATATAATTCTAACGTATGTGTTGTTTTGAAGAAAAAAGAAAACTGGGGTATTTGTATATGTATAGCATTCGTCATTTTTAAATATCAAAATGAATTTTCATACAAACTATCACAGACAAAATTATGAGCACAAATTTTTCCTGGTAGTGTTTGTACTCTGATGTGACTACAGTACTTATTGTATCGTACTAATTATGCCATTTTAGTGACACCATTGGTCGCCATGAATGGGGGTGGTCAAAGAAAGGTTTGAGCGAGGGGATTAAAGTTGAATGAACTTCTTAACGCCCTGTGGCGCAATATCAAACTCGCTCTACAACTGAGCTACCGCAGCCCCCATGCATTAAATCACTCAGCATTGGTCAACAACAACAAACCTTCCATAACGATGGCAGTGAGCAAATTATATTTAAATTTCCCTAAAAAACTGTGGTTAAATTCACCATCACCAACCATACCCACGATGTCCCTGGCCCTGCGCAATATGCGGTACCCAAATCCCAAGGCTCTAGTCGGTAATAAAATAAATTTTATGAATCAAGGGTAAAAAATATTAGGTACTGTAAGTAAATATCACGTATACCCTCCCAACATAGCTTTGACCTCAGTAGTTCGGTTAGAACTGTCTTTTTTTTTTCCTACTGTTGCATAACTACCTTGCCGGTAAGGTACCGGATGCCAGAGAGCACAACAAACTGTGCGATATATACACAAACAATTTACCTCCTTTTCCAGTGCTATATTTACAAGCTAAGTACCTTACTACTTTCACAGTAAGATACGAAAACCTCTACTGTAATGGCTCTTTCTCGAACTCTGAAGTAGTTTTGCACTCTAGTTATCAATTCACTTCCTGTCGACTCTCGTCACATGACTATAGAATTGCGGTGTTGCCTTCGGATATGCATCCCCTCACGGGACGCCCTACGGGGGAGTAACTACAGACTATCCCGTACGTATTGTTGTGACCATGTGATTGTTAGCAGCAGATTTGTTGGGTACCAGCTTTTCAACGGCTCCCCATAATTATTTTCCTTAGTGTAAGAATACAGTAAAATAAAATTGAATTTTTTGTTTCAAGATTACCGTGGTAGTCTTTTGAACCAGATTCACAAGGGAAATCGCAATTAAAAATTCACAGAATAAGTTAAGCCTTTTACAGTCAGCATTGCATAACTATGTCTTTCATTTTCGTATTTTTCCCATTCAACTGCAAATGGATATATATCTGTGTTCTGTAATCTCCTTCTTAATGCATTCACCTTCATCCCGATCTTTTCATGTCGATATTTTCGCTGCTACCAAGTAGATGGATTCAGTATTTAACTAAAAAAAAAAAGATTAATTTCACTAAAAATATCGATCTTCTGTCATTAACATGAGTCCAATTGTTCACATTAGTCCTCAAAAGCAATGATATAATTTGCTTCTCGAATCGGAGAGCATATCATTTTACTATGTTGACCTCCAACTGCATACCTAAGAACCTTTTCTTTTTATCGAGGGTTTCAGATACATTATTTGGAAAGCATTTGCTGTCTAAAGTCATTCAAAATATGAGAAGAAGAAGAAGAAGAAGAAGAAGAAGAAGAAGAAGAAGAAGAAGAAGAAGAAGAAGAAGAAGAAGAAGAAGAAGAAGAAGAAGAAGAAGAAGAAGAAGAACTTTTTCAAATATATTCACTTAATATTATTATAATATGCTTAGGGATCTTTCTACTTTACTGGCATTTTTTCATATTTACAAAGGTTCACTGTTTTTCACATGCTTCAGGGAGCCTCGTATGTAGTTTATGACTGAGTTTTACTGACGGATGCCCTTCCTGACACCAACCCTCTTCAGTTATCCGGGTTTGGAATAGCAACGACTGGGGTTAGCTTGATTGTAATTGGATGGGTTCTACATGACGACCTAAAAAGGACCTTTCTTAGGTGAACCTGCAGTTCCCCTCATACCGCAGTTTCCCTCCCATTCACACCAGAATGTCCTCATCGGAAAATTTTGACCTTTTTACCCTTACGTGTGTAAATACTGATAATTTTCCCGAAGTGTTTATATCATCTCTGGACAGAATATTCGTATATTGACGTGAGGACATCAGAAGGGAATTGGAAAAAAATAAAAAAAAGTCACTCTGTACAAAACAAGTCAACTTTTGCTTTCGAAGGTAGTGGAACTCTTTCCCCAATACAGTGGTAAACACATCATAAAAAACGAGTAAAAAAGAGATAATTACAAACATAATAACTCTTAGCGCAAGTGTCCTGAATATCTCAATGAATGGTGAACTTGACAAACTCTTTCAACCTCAAACTTCGGTTGTAAAATCCATAGAGTCTAAAAAAACACACGACCTAGGAGACCTACATCGAATGATAGAAAGTCTTGCAGATAATGTGAAAATTTTGGAAGCAGATGCTGAAAAGGTGAAAGCCTTACAACACAAGGTGGGTTTGCTAGAATCTGACATTGTCCTACTTAAAAGAGATAATTCTAGGTTGAAACTCCTATTAGAAACATCTCCACCTCTCAGTTCAGTGCTGTCACCTAACAACGATGATGTCCCTTCTATCAACAACCCTCAGGTTTTGCAAACTAGGTTTTCTGTCTCTACTCACAATTCCTTCAGTACATTGAGAGACGAATGTGACAGTGGTAGTGAAGAAGAGGTAGATCCAGATAAAAGTGATAGTCATCAAGACAACCTGAATACACCATCTAGCATAAATAATCAAATCAGTAACAGGTTACAAAATAGTGATGAAACAACAGCGTCCTTCCCCACTACTCCTAACAATACAATAACAGGCACTAACCAGAACAAGATTCTTCCCTGCACAAACAACCAACCTGGTAAAGAGTTGCAAAACAGCGAAGAAGATATAGAGTCAATCTCCACTACTCCTAACAACACAGCAACTATCACTAACCAGGACAACCAAATTACACCTTCCAGCACAAATAACCAACCCAGCAATAGGCTGCAAAACAATGAAGAAAACAGAAAAGACAAAATAGCAGCAGTCTCTATTCTAAACATTCCATCGAAGTCCTCTCCCCCACAGCCACAGTTGCCCAATAATGCAAGTGCAAGGGTTACAGCTCAAATATATATTCGCATTCCTGGCAACCCCTTTGAGAGAGAGATACGTAATACATTGACAAATCAAGGCATTCCTTCTGAAGAAGTCTTGATTAAGGAGCTTTCTCGCAAACCAAACTGGGTTTCCTTCGCAATAACGATATCGAAAGGATTTGAATATGTGCCTTACAAACTGAATCAATGGCCTACAGGCACAATTGTCCAGCCATATCGTGGGGGCAAACAATGGACCCAACCTGGGTATTCTACAATATATCCCAAACTACAGTCATACCAAAATAAACAGCAAAGAGCTAATGAAACAATCCCCTATACGAGAGACTACAGAAAGAAACACGATACAAACCTCTCTTATCGCCGTCCACGCACAAGAGACTTCTCCTGGAGTGATGGCTCTTACAATCCTAGACACTCACCTAGGCATACAAACTTTGGGAAGGCCCGATCATACCACGGCACGTACTCAAACCAGCGTTACACATCCAACGGCAGGTACAGACACCAGGATCCATGGGCTAACCCCAGAACACACTACAATGATAAATTCCCAGCAGAATCACCCAGTCGAAACTACAACTATGACTATGGATACCACCCCAATGAAACATGGTAAGAATGTAACATTAGTACATGTGAACGCTCAGTCCCTGCTCGCTCATTTTGAGGAAATAATAATGCTAACAAAAGACTACAACATAGACATCCTCTGTGTAAGTGAAACTTGGCTTCCTCCTACAACTGAAAATAAATATGTGAATATCCCAGAGTATAAAATATTTCGCAATGACCATGGCCGAGGGGGTGGTGGTTGTATTTATGTTAGAAATTATCTTATTGCATCAGAAATAACCACAGGTTTAGAAAAAACTGAGGAGCTCGAAGATTTATGGATCACTGTGCAGTATCAGAAACTTCCATCTTTCCTTGTAGGGTGTGTTTACCGTCACCCTAAAGCACCTACCAGTTCATTCAATCATCTGCTAGAAACATTCAGAAATATCTGTGTGCGTCATAAACCCATATACATACTTGGTGATTTTAATGATAACTTGCTCTCAGCAGATAACAAAATGAAAAGGGTGATCAACACTGTGAAGTTAACACAAATAGTGACAAAACCGACCCACATAACCCGTAATTCTAGGACTCTTATAGATCTGATAATAACAAATAAAGTGGAAACTATACCCTATTGGGACGTAGTTCCCTGCCCAATTGCAGACCACGAGCTGAACATTGCTATGCTAAACATAAACAAGCCCAAAATGAAGCCTCTCCTCAAGACATTCCGGTGTCTAAAAAATTACTCCCCTGATATCTTTTGTGAAACATTAATCAACATCACAAATGCACTTAATAGAATTAAATACACAGATAACGTCGATTTGCAGGTTGAGATTTTAACAAAAGTCTTCCTTGAATGCTTAGATAGTTGTGCACCCATTGTAACAAGAAAAATAACCCGCCCCTCAGCCCCCTGGCTAACTAATGACATCAAAGAGGCAATGCAAATCAGAAATCAAATACAAAAAGAGCTAAAAATGAATAGATATGATATGACTCTCCGAGAACGTTATAAAACAGAAAGAAACGTGTCAGATCTCTCATCAGTGTAAGTAAAAAAGACTTTTACAAAAAACAATTTAATGACTCTAGACATGATACAGCAGCAACATGGAAAGTGATAAGAAGCATGATACCAAATGAAAAGAGTACCTCAGAAAGTTATGAAAATATTACGGAGTAGAAAGACAAAGCAGATAACTTTAATAACTATTTTGCTAACGTTGGCAAAAATACATATGAAAAAACTCAAGAAAACATCAACTCAGTGAATATGAGTAATTGCTTAAATGACAATTCTTCCAATGAAAACACAAGAGAGTACATCAAGATAAATCCTATCGATTGTGCTACCCCAATTCTTACCATAAAGAGCCTAAGAAACTCTGGCTCTTATGGTTCAGATGGTATACCATTTCAGTTCATCAAAGATGCTCTACCCATGATTGCATCCTATATTCTAACTATTATAAACACTTCCATTGTTACTAAAAAGTTTCCTGACTCTTGGAAAATATCACATGTAATACCTCTGCATAAAAAGGGGGACAGAGAAGATGTGACAAACTATCGTCTCATTTCCCAGCTACCCATTTTCTCTAAAATATTAGAAAAAATGGTTGCATGCCAACTTATGTCATATTTAGAATCAAATAGATTATTAACGATTAACCAACATGGTTTCAGACCAAAATTCTCGACGGAAACTGCACTGCTTAAAGTTACAAATAGTATATATAATAATATAGATATGAATAAAATATCTTTGCTTGTATTATTAGACTTATCAAAAGCCTTCGACAGTGTAAACCATGAAATTCTTTTAAGTAAATGTATTAACTTAAATATTGATCCAAGCTGGTTTAGCGAGTATCTATCTAATCGTAAACAGTCCATACGTCTTAACAACATTATCTCTGTGCCAAAAAATGTATCATTTGGTGTTCCACAGGGATCAGTACTTGGTCCTATCCTCTTCTCCATTTACGTAAATGATCTATCTTCTTTCATTTCTGACTGTCTAGTCGTACAATATGCAGATGACACTCAACTACTCCTTAGTGGTGATATTAATAATCTCCCAGCGCTAACTTTAAGAGCAGAAAACACTCTGTCAAAAATTAAAACCTATTTCCAAGAAATTGGGCTGTTAATTAACGAAAGTAAAACACAGTGCATATTTATTGGTTCAAGGTTCCACATAGCACAAATTCCAGAAAACACAACAATTAATTTTTGCGACAATATTATCACACTTAGCAAAACAGTCAAAAACCTAGGAATTCACTTTGATAACCACATGTTGTTTGATTCCCACATAGATAAAGTATGCAAAAAGGTTACAGGAACATTAATGTACTTATCACGTATAAAAGACAATTTTGAGACTACCACTCGAATAACTGTTGTTGAATCTCTAGCCCTAAGTCACATTAATTACTGCACAACTGTTTGGGGAGCTACCACTAAGACTCAGATAAACAGAATACAGAAGCTTATTAATTTTGCAGCTCGAGTTGCCCTGGGAGGAATAAGAAAATATGACCACATCACACCAACTCTCAATAAACTTGGGTGACTGCGGGCAGAAAATAAGGTCGCTTATGCTATTTATGTTTTTGTATTCAAAATTTTGGACCATCATTATCCTAGCTGGCTATTTGATTTAAAAACAGTCAGGGATATAAGGGGAACCAACACAAGACAGAGCAGTGAGCTCTTTATTCACAGAACAAACACAGAAGCAGGTTCAAAGATGATCACTATCAAAGGGCCAACACTCTGGAATAATATTCCAGAGCATCTTAAAAATGCATTCTCCTTCACAGCTTTCAAAGGCAAACTATATAGTTTTCTTTTGGACAAATAGTTGCTTCTCATTAAGAACTAATTATTCTCATTGTAAGGAAACAAATATGGAAATGATGCCGATAATAACGATCCTGTATCTAGTGGCATACTTACTACATTATTATTAACACTATTGTTAACATTTTTATTACAGCATTATTATTTTCTATGAAAGCTACATTTAATTTAACTATATGTCTAACCCTCTTATTTATTAGTTTAATTACATGTCTACTTATAAGTTACTATTAATGTTGAATAACCATTGTACAAAATGGAAATAAATGTTTGTTTGTTTGTAATTTTCGATTTTTTTTTATAATTTCGTTTATATCGCTGACTGGAGAGAGAGAGAGAGAGAGAGAGAGAGAGAGAGAGAGAGAGAGAGAGAGAGAGAGAGAGAGAGAGAGAGAGAGAGAGAGAAGCCTTTCAATATCATTAGGAGGGTGACCTATAGTAGTCGACGTGCCTAACGAGTTTATAAAACGCTTTGTTTACATTTCGTCTGAAAGACCCGTTGAATTACGTTGCGACTTTCCAGTGAAGTGACTGATTACTATTAGAAAATCTGGCAAGTTGTTCTACGTCTTTTTATCTGTGTGTAATACTATTTCTCGTAATAATAAAATAAAAATGAAAAACAATCCAAAATGTTGGTCAGCTTTGTGATGTAATTTTTCTTATAAATGTAATGGTAATTTTTTGGTAAAACTTGTATAAGACTCGAATTTTTGAGTGAGAAAGCTGCCATACGCAGTAAAGTGAACATTAAATTTTGATTTAAGTTCGGATTATATGGGAGATCAATATGCGTTTTCCACCGATTTTCATGAAGGGTAGCCCACGTGCTATGGGTGAGTAAAATATTTGATATTTCTTTTACTAATGAATGCAATATTGGATAAAACGGAGAAGACGCACCTCAGCACCGACAACTGGACATAAAACTCCTCACGTGTGGCCAACTGGAGATAACCCATCTTATAATTAAGTAACTGGAGATAGAGCACCTTATGTTAAGTTAGGTTAGGTTATCTTCAGTTGGCCATTCATGAAGAGTGCCCACTCAAGTTGGCAGCACTGAAGTGCTTCTTCTCCAGTTTATCCAACAATATTTTACATGTAGTAGGTTGGCACATGGCATCAACCGCACGTTGTGATACTACAACACCGAATATCCTTTGATATTCATTATACATCACATATCCTTCCTTCACATCTGATAAGTCACAATTCTTTCCATCTCCATTTTTCTTTGCATTGTGTGCATTCGTGCCCACGTACGTTGAGGGTAATTAGCTAAGAAAAACATCCCGTCCTTTGAATACAATAATATACTTCTATTGACTTTATTTTTTTTTTAATATCGGATGTAAGATATTTATGTAAAATATTTGTGTTAATTCTAAAGAAGAGTGTATATATATATATATATATATATATATATATATATATATATATATATGTATATATATATATATATATATATATATATATATATATATATATATATGTGTGTGTGTGTGTGTGTGTGTGTGTGTGTGTGTGTGTGTGTGTGTGTGTGATTACCTAATTGTGATTACCTAATTGTGTTTACGGGAAAGAGCCCAAAGCTCGTATCTTCCCGTCTCCTCATCGGTTCCATTTTATACTAAGTGATACTTATCATACCTGTCCTTAAAACTATGGATTGAGATAGCATTAACTACCTCCTCGCTTAGCCAATTCCAATTATCAACTACTCTTACACTGAAAAAGTATTTCCTTACATCATGCAAAGAAGTTTTCTTACGAAGCTTCAAACTATGACCTCTAGTTCTAGAGCCAGCCATATCAAAATATCGATCCCTATCCACTCTATCATAACCATGAAGGAATTTAAAGACTGTCACCATATCCCCCCTCACTCTTCTAGCTTCGAGTGATGGCAAGTCTAATTCCCTCAGCCTTTCATCATAACTGAGATTGCGTATTTCTGGCACCAGTTTCGTGGCATGTCTTTGAACTTTTTCAAGCTTAGCTATGTGCTTTTTCAAGTGTGTGTGTGATTACCTAATTGTGATTACCTAATTGTGTTTACGGGAAAGAGCCCAAAGCTCGTATCTTCCCGTCTCCTGATCGGTTCCATTTTATACTTAGTGATGCTTATCATACCTGTCCTTAAAGCTATGGATTGAGATAGCATTAACTACCTCCTCGCTTAGCCAATTCCAATTATCAACTACTCTTACACTGAAAAAGTATTTCCTTACATCCTGCAAAGAAGTTTTCTTACGAAGCTTCAAACAATGACCTCTAGTTCTAGAGCCAGCCATATCAAAATATCGATCCCTATCCACTCTATCATAACCATGAAGGAATTTAAAGACTGTCACCATATCCCCCCTCACTCTTCTAGCTTCGAGTGATGGTAAGTCTAATTCCCTCAGCCTCTCATCATAACTGAGACTGCGTATTTCTGGCACCAGTTTCGTGGCATGTCTTTGAACTTTTTCAAGCTTAGCTATGTGCTTTTTCAAGTGCGGATTCCAAAAGGGGGCTGCATATTCGAGTTTTGGCCTCACATAGGTTACATAAATATTTCTGAACATTTCCTTGTCCATGTGCCTGAAGGCTACCCTTACATTTGATAAGAATGCATATGCTGCCCTTACTATGCCATTTATATGTATTTCTGGAGACAAATCTGCCAGTATGTTTACTCCTAGATCTCTCTCATTTTCTGTCTCTTGAAGTTGTACTCCAGCCACCGAGTAGTCAAGCTTGGGCCTTCTTGCACTTGTACCCATTCTCATTACCTTACATTTTGAAGTACTGAATTTCATTAGCCACTTTTCTGACCACTCATGCAGATTATTTAGATCCTCCTAAAGTTCTCTACCATTGTTCTCGTTTTTTACTTTCTTCACAATCTTTGCATCATCTGCAAACATATTCATGAATGAATTTACAGACTCTGGTAGGTCATTTACATATACAAGGAACAAAAGTGGCCCTAAAACTGAACCCTGTGGAACTCCACTACTAACTAATCTCCATTCAGACACTGAGTGTCTTACTCTAACCCTCTGTTCCCTTCCTTCTAAGTAAGTTTTTATCCATTCCAAAACATTTCCACCTATTCTAGCCATTGCTTGCAGCTTCCTAATAAGTCTCCCATGTGGAACAGTGTCAAACGCTTTCTGGAAGTCTAGGAATATGCAATCTGCCCAGCCCTCTCTTTCCTGTAAGATTCGGCTTACCTCATCATTAAATTCTAATAAGTTTGTTACTGTTGATCTACCTTCTCTGAAGCCATGTTGCCTCACTGACAAAAAGTTGAAGGATTCCAAGTGAAGAGAGATATGTTTCCTTAATAGTTTCTCCATAACTTTGCAAACTATGCTGGTCAAGGAAACTGGTCTATAGTTCAGAGCCGTATCCCTCCTTCCCTTTTTGAAGATAGGTATCACATTTGCTTGATTCCAGCATCTTGGAATCTCCCCCTACTCCAGTGACTCCTTAAATATGATACTTAGTGCCTCTGATATTGTGTTTGCGCATTTTTTAAGCACATGAGGGGATATGTCATCAGGGCCTGTAGCTTTATGAACATCTAAATCCATCAGTGTGTGTGTGTGTGTGTGTGTCTGTGTGTGTGTGTGTGTGTGTGTGTGTGTTATATATATATATATATATATATATATATATATATATATATATATATGTGTGTGTGTGTGTGTGTGTGTGTGTGTGTGTGTGTGTGTGTGTGTGTGTGTGTGTGTGTGTATTTTATATATATATATATATATATATATATATATATATATATATATATATATATATATATATATATATATATATATATATATATATATTTATATATGTATATATATATATATATATATATATATATATATATATATATATATATATATATATATATATCTACATATATATATATATATATATATATATATATATATATATATATATATATATATATATATATATATATATATATATATATATATATATTATTGGTTTCCGGTTGTACGTCACGGACTCCCTTTTCTACCAAGGGCTAGGACGGTTGCCTTCTTGTGAAGGACTTGTTTTGGCAGATGTAATCGTTACCCTGACTGCATGCCCTTGCTAACCTCAGACCGTGATGGGGCACGAACCCTCGACCTGACGCCTCAGAGTCGCGGACGCTACCGCCTGAGCCACGGCGACTACACACACACACACACACACATATATATAAATATATATATATATATATATATATATATATATATATATATATATATATATATATATATATATATATATATATATATAAATATATATATATATATATATATATATATATATATATATATATATATATATATATATATATATATATATATATATATATATATATATATATATATATATATATGTGTGTGTGTGTGTGTGTGTGTGTGTGTGTGTGTGTGTGTGTGTGTATTATATATATATATATATATATATATATATATATATATATATATATATATATATATATATATATATATATATATATAAGCACATTACATATGTGAAAACATGAATCATTTTTTACCCCGACCGGGACTCGAACCTAGGACTTATGATTACTAAGTCAAGGCGCTACCACTACACCACAGAAGGTTAAAAGGAATCTAACCTTATAGCTTATATCTGCTATACTTAGGAATGAACGCATTCTAACTGAATGCCACTATGTTCATATTACAGATTCCCCAACCTCACTCGTGGCTTCATTTTAGCATTTAATTCAAATCCCAATCTCATTCGGGCCATGAAATTATCAAATAAGCACATTACATATGTGAAAACATGAATCATTTTTTACCCCGACCGGGACTCGAACCTAGGACTTATGATTACTAAGTCAAGTTAAATGCTAAAATGAAGCCACGAGTGAGGTTGGGGAATCTGTAATATGAACATAGTGGCGTTCAGTTAGAATGCGTTCATTCCTAAGTATAGCAGATATAAGCTATAAGGTTGGATTCCTTTCAACCTTCTGTGGTGTAGTGGTAGCGCCTTGACTTAGTAATCATAAGTCCTAGGTTCGAGTCCCGGTCGGGGTAAAAAAATGATTCATGTTTTCACATATGTAATGTGCTTATTTGATAATTTCATGGCCCGAATGAGATTGGGATATGAATTAAATGCGTATGAAGCCACGAATGAGGTTGGGGAATCTGTAATATGAACATAGTGGCATTCAGTTAGAATGCGTTCATTCCTAAGTATAGCAGATATAAGCTATAAGGTTGGATTCCTTTTAACCTTTGTGGTGTAGTGGTAGCGCCTTGACTTAGTAATCATAAGTCCTAGGTTCGAGTCCCGGTCGGGGTAAAAAATGATTCATATATATATATATATATATATATATATATATATATATATATATATATATATATATACATATATATATATTTATATATATATATATATATATATATATATATATATATATATATATATATATATATATATATATATATATATATATATATATATAAAACACACACACTAAGGACTTCAGAATATTGAGGGTTGAAAGATCTAAGAGGACTGGTGGAGGGATAGCACTGCTCATAAGTGAAAGGATTCAAGTTGAAGAAATAAACTTGGCTATAGAAAGTGAGTTCAAGGAAATTCTTGTTGCTCACATAAATACTGGCTCAGAGAGCATAATAATAACTTTTGTATGTAACCCACCAAGGAACCAGAATAGGCTAGAAGTTTATGAGGAAAGTCATATAGGTACTATTGAAGTCATAAACTCAGTTGTTAACATGGCACGGGAGAAAAAATGTAGGATTTTGATTATGGGAGATTTTAATCATAAAGAGATAGATTGGATAAATCTTGACCCACACAGTGGTGAGGACTCATTTGGGGCAAGATTCCTAGATTGCGTACAAGGGAATTTCCTACACCAACATGTAATGGAACCAATGAGGGCCAGGTTTGGGGATGAGCCATCACTACTTGATCTAGTAAGCACAGATAATGTGTTGGATATTGAAAAAATTGAGTATGAACCACCAATTGGAAAGAGTGACCACTGTGTGTTGTTGATGGAGTATATCATTGAAAATATTCTGCCTGAGAGTAGAGGCACTGAGGACATGAGGAGGAACTATCCGAAAGGAGATTACATCAAAATGAATGAGCTTTTTGCAGTTATTGACTGGAGAGCCTTATTTTACCACAAATCTGTACAAGAAATGTATGACATCTTTTGTGAGAAATATGGGAAGATAGTAGATTGCTGCATACCTGTCACCAAAGTAGGTGTAATTCATCCAGAGAGAAATGGTTCGATAATGGGTGTAAAAGAGCTAAGGAGTGGAGAGACAAATGCTGGAAAAGGAATAGGAAGAGAAAAAACATAAATGCCTGGCAAATCTACAAGAAAAGCAAGAAATGATTACCTAATTAAAAGAAGAGAGGCAGAGAGAGACTATGAGAGGGACATCACCAGGAAGGCTAAAGAAAATCCCAAGCTTTTCCACAGCTTTATCAGAGGAAAACTGAAGGTAAAAGAACAGGTTTTAAGGTTTAAGAGAGAGGATGGAAGCATCACTGAGACGGATGAAGAGATCTGCAAAGAATTGAACAAGGAGTTTCAGTCAGTATTTACAGCAGAAAATACCCCACCCCCTCAGATTGCAGAGATAGAAACTCAAGGGCCGGTATTAAGAACATCAACCTTACAGCCACAGAGGTATGCAAAGCCCTGATGGAGTTAGATATTCATAAAGCTACAGGTCCTGATGATATATCCCCTCATGTACTTAAAAAATGCGCAAACTCAATATCAGTGGCACTAAGTTCCGGTTTTAAGTCACGGACTCCCTTATCAACCAAGGGCTAGGACGGTTGCCTTCTTGCGAAGGACTTGTTTTGACAGATGTAATCCTTATGCTGAGTGCATGCCTTTGCTAACCTCAGACCGTGACGGGGCGCGAACCCTAGACCTGACGCCTCAGAGTCGGAGGCGCTACCGACTGAGCCGCGGCACTTAGTATCATATTTAAAAAGTCATTGGAGTCAGGGGAGATTCCAAGATGCTGGAAACAAGCAAACGTGATACCTATCTTCAAAAAGGGAAGGAGGGATGCGGCTCTGAACTATAGACCAGTTTCCTTGACCAGCATAATTTGCAAAGTTATGGAGAAACTACAAAGGAAACATATCTCTCCTCACTTGGAATCCTTCAACTTTTTGTCAGTGAGGCAACATGGCTTCAGAGAAGGTAGATCAACAGTAACAAACTTATCAGAATTTTAAGATGAGGTAAGCCGAATCTTACAGGAAAGAGAGGGCTGAGCAGATTGCATATTCCTAGACATCCAGAAAGCGTTTGACACTGTTCCACATGGGAGACTTATCAGGAAGCTGCAAGCAATGGCTAGAATAGGTGGAAATGTCTTGGAATGGATAAAAACTTACTTAGAAGGAAGGGAACAGAGGGTTATAGTAAGACACTCAGTGTCTGAATGGAGAAGAGTTAGTAGTGGAGTTCCACAGTATTCAGTTTTAGGGCTATTTTTGTTCCTTGTATATGTAAATGACCTACCAGAGTCTGTAAATTCATTCATGAATATGTTTGCAGATGATGCAATGATTGTGAAGAAAGTAGGAAACGAGAACAATGGTAGAGAACTTCAGGATGATCTAAATAGTCTGCATGAATGGTCAGAAAAATGGCTAATGAAATTCAATACTTCAAAATGTAAGGTAATGAGAATGGGTACAAGTGCAAGAGGGCCCAAGCTTGATTACCCGGTGGCTGGAGTACAACTTCAAGAGACAGAAAATGAGAGAGATCTAGGAGTAAACATACTGGCAGATTTGTCTCCAGAAATACATATAAATGGCATAGTAAGGGCAGCATATGCATTCTTATCAAATGTAAGGGTAGTCTTTAGGCACATGGACAAGGAAATGTTCAGAAATATTATTGTAACCTATGTGAGGCCAAAACTCGAATATGCAGCCCCCTTTTGGAATCCACACTTAAAAAAACACATAGCTAGGCTTGAAAAAGTTCAAAGACATGCCACGAAACTGGTGCCAGAAATACGCAATCTCAGTTATGATGAGAGGCTGAGGGAATTAGACTTACTATCACACGAAGCTAGATGATTGAGGGGGGATATGGTGACAGTTTTTAAATTCCTTCATGGTTATGATAGAGTGGATAGGGATCGATATTTTGATATGGCTGGCTCTAGAACTAGAGGTCATAGTTTGAAACTTCGTAAGAAGTTCTTTGCAGGATGTAAGGAAATACTTTTTCAGTGTAAGAGTAGTTGATAATTGGAATTGGCTAAACGAGGAGGTAGTTAATGCTATCTCAATCCATAGTTTTAAGGACAGGTATAATAAGTATCACTAAATGGAAAATGGAACCGATGAGGAGACGGAAAGATACGAGCTTTGGGCTCTTTTCCGTAAACACAATTAGGTAATCACACTTGTTGCTCGCATAAATACTGGGTCAGGGAGCATTATAATAACTGCTGTATATAACCCACCAAGGAACCAGAATAGGCTAGAAGTTTATGAGGAAAGTCATATAGGTACTATTGAAGTCATAAACTCAGTTGTTAACATGGCACGGGAGAAAAAATGTAGGATTTTGATTATGGAAGATTTTAATCATAAAGAGATAGATTGGATAAATCTTGACCCACACAGTGGTGAGGACTCATTCGGGGCAAGATTCCTAGATTGCGTACAAGGGAATTTCCTACACCAACATGTAATGGAACCAACGAGGGCCAGGGGTGGGGATGAGCCATCACTACTTGATCTAGTATTCACAGATAATGTGTTGGATATTGAAAAAATTGAGTATGAACCACCAATTGGAAAGAGTGACCACTGTGTGTTGTTGATGGAGTATATCATTGAAAATATTCTGCCTGAGAGCAGAGGCACTGAGGACATGAGGAGGAACTATCCGAAAGGAGCTTACATCAAAATGAATGAGCTTTTTGCAGTTCTTGACTGGAGAACCTTATTTTACAACAAATCTGTACAAGAAATGTATGACATCTTTTGTTTCAAATATGGGAAGATAGTAGATTGCTGCATACGTGTCACCAAAGTAGGTGTACTTCATGCCAGAGAGAAATGGTTCGATAATGAGTGTAAAAGAGCTAAGGAGTGGAGAGACAAATGCTGGAAAAGGTATAGGAGGAGAAAAAACATAAATGCCTGGCAAACCTACAAAAGAGCAAGAAATAACACCTAAGTAAAAGAAGAGAGGCAGAAAGAGACTATGAGAGGGACATCACCAGGAAGGCTAAAGAAAATCCCAAGCTTTTCCACAGCTTTATCAGAGGAAAACTGAAGGTAAAAGAACAGGTTTTAAGGCTAAAGAGAGAGGATGGAAGCATTACTGAGACGGATGAAGAGATCTGCAAAGAATTGAACAAGGAGTTTCAGTCAGTATTTACTGTAGAAAATACCCCACCCCCTCAGATTGCAGAGATAGAAACTCAAGGGCCGGTATTAGAGAACATCAACCTTACAGCCACAGAGGCATGCAAAGCGCTGATGGAGTTAAATGTTCTTAAAGCTACAGGTCCTGATGACATATCCCCTCATGTACTTAAAAAATGCGCAAACTCAATATCAGTGGCACTAAGTATCATATTTAAAAAGTCACTGGAGTCAGGGGAGATTCCAAGATGCTGGAAACAAGCAAACGTGATACCTATATTCAAAAAGGGAAGGAGGGATGCGGCTCTGAACTATAGACCAGTTTCCTTGACCAGCATAATTTGCAAAGTTATGGAGAAACTACTAAGGAAACATATCTCTCTTCACTTGGAATCCTTCAAATTTATGTCAGTGAGGCAACATGGCTTCAGAGAAGGTAGATCAACAGTAACAAACTTATTAGAATTTTATGATGAGGTAAGCCAAATCTTACAGGAGAGA